>JAQZBX010055216.1:0-18473 GCA_029593785.1 Cabassous unicinctus | reverse complement strand
TCTTTGACCTTTCAGGGGCTTCTATTTTCCTGCAGTCCTTTCTCTCATATGGAAGAATCTAACATGGCAGTCCCCTTTTTCTGTGTCTGTATGTCTCTCTGTGTCTCCCTTTATATTATACCCAGCAAGAGGGCAGAGAGTCAACATGAATCATACACCACTGACATAGGATATCACACCCCCAGAAATGGGTTAGATTAAAACATAATATTTTGCTTTTTGGGATTCAGAAAATTCAAACTGTTACACTCCACCTTCTGAAACCCATAGAGATATATTTTTTCCATATGCAAAATACATTCATTACATCATCATATTTCAAAAGCCTTAAATCATTTTTGTAGCAATGCTAAGAACAAAATCTCATAAAAATCAATTATAGGCATCAATTTGTCTTGGCAACATTCTATTCTGGCTGTGGACCTTTGAAATTTACAAATTATCTGTTTCTAACAAACAAAGGAAGGACATAAATAGGATAAACACTTGCATTACCAAAAGGAGAATTTGGGAGGGAAAAAGATGTCATGGCTTCCCAACAGTTCTGAAAACCTACAGGGCATACTCCATTAGATTCTAAAGTCTAAGAGTCTTAGACTCTTAAAAAGATGGTTTTTTAAAAGATGGTTTCTTGTCCTTGGTACTTCTTGGGGGCCCACCCTTTCTACAGGCTAAACAAATGGTCATAATTTCAAGCATCTTGGAGGCAACTGAGCTCCAGAACTCACCCTCCAAGAAAATTGGGGTGATAACCACACTTTCTCCAATCTCTGGAGGACAAGCTCAACCCCCTTAGTAGAGTAAAGTGGTGACAACTTTCCAACAAATATCTGGCATACAGGCTCAACCCCCTCAACACAGTGGCATGGTGACCTGACCCTCCCTAATCTATGGGGACTAGGCCCAACCCCCTGTGAGCAGTGGGGTGGTGACCTAACTCTCCCCAATCTATGATGAAGAGGCTTACCCCCTCAGATCATTGGGGTGGTGGCCTAACTTTCCCTAACCTAAGGGGAAGAGGTCCATGCCCCTGAGAAAAGTGGGGTGACAACTTAACTCTCCTCAAACACCAGGGAATGTGCTCCACCCTCTCTGTACCCTGGGGTGTCCAAATTCTCCCAAAACAACAGGTTGGAACATCCACCCTCTTATAACAAAGATCACCTTTCCTCCAGTTTCCAATAATAGCATTGTCATTTCCTTGTGAGGTCTCACTGGAGATAAATTTAGGGTGCATATTCCTACCAACAGTCTCTTCAAAGCAATCTAGGTCTTTCCTATCAAGCATCTAACAATTCCTCAAAAAAATTTTTTATGCCTTTTGGGATTCAAAAAATTCAAACTGCCACAGGTGTTACATGGGAATCTTGTATTTTGTACATGATTTTCCTGTAAACCCACAACTTTCTGAATATAGAAAAACACTTTAGGAAATCAGTAATTTATAGTAACTTATCTGATTGAAATCTACTTTCCTAAAAGAGTTATGATGATAATTTATGGAGAAAATATTGGGCTGTTTAAGTTCATTGTATCAAATACCATCAAAATAATATACAGAATGATCTAGCTGGTCATACTTCTTATCATCCTTCTTCCAGGAACACACATACCTGGATATTCATTAGAAATGCATGCAGGTACCTCATTTGTATTGTGGAACATTATTTACTCAATTCTGAATTCATCCCTAGTCATCATTATTTGTTTTGTTGCAAAACTTTAACTTTGATAAGGTCCAATATTTATAAAAGAGCATGCTTTTGAAGTTGTATTTAAGGACTTTTTAAAATAATCCAAGGTCAGAAAGCTTTTTTCTCCTATTTACTTAAATATTTTGTACGTTTGTATTTAAATATTGTTTAAAGATCCACTTTGAAATAATTTTGTATTATTTTTGAGGTTTAGATTGTGATTTAATATTCTATCACCATTTGTTGAAAAGAATATCCTTGCTCCAATGAATTGGAAAGAGACTTTTGTTGAGATTTAGTTAAGCATATATGTACAGGTTTGTCTCACTGAATACTTGCCTATTTGTGTGAAAACACTATACCATTTTGATCATTGTAGTTTTATAATATACTTTGCTATCATGTAGTGGAATTTTCTAAATTTGTTCTTTTTAAAGTTTGGGAGGAAATCTAGATCCATTGCATTGACATATAAATGTTAAAATCAGATTGTAAATAGATATAAAAAAATATTTACCAGTTTAGAATTTGCATGGGATTGCATCAACCTAAAGATTAATTTGGAAAGAATTGAAATATTAATGTGAGGTATCCAACTCTGAGCAATATATTTCTTTCTTTTTTTTAAGGTCTTTCCATTCTCCCAACATAAGTAGAGTTGTCAGTGTACATTTCTTGCATCATATTATGTCACGATTAAACATAAGTATTTCATGTTTTGATTCTATTATGAATGACTGCTTTGTGTTTGATTGTGTTCCCACAAAAATATGTTTAAATAATTACCCCTGGTAGCATGAATATGAACTAATTTGGAAATAAGTCCTTTAAAGATGTAACAAGTTAATTTGATATGCATTTTGATTAGATTGCTTTACTATAATGTAACCTTCTTATAAGAAGAGGGTAATTTGAACACAGAGTCTGCATGGGGGTAGAAAGCTATGTAAAGTTGGGAGGTAAGATTGGAATAATGCATCTACAAGCCAAGGTTCATCAAGGATCGCCAACAATCCTGAGGAGCTAGAGGACTCATGGAAGTAGTCTCATCTAAGCTTTCTGAGGGAGCATGGCCCTAGTGATAAATTGGTTTTGGACTTCCAGACTCTGGAAGGGTGAGACAATAAATTTCCATTGTTTTAAACAACATAGTTTGTGGTACTTTGTTACACATTCCTAGGAATTTAGAAGTGATATTTAAAAAATTCAATTCATGGTTTTTTTTACCAATCCAAAATGAAATTTTTTGTATATTAAAGTTAGCCTGAAACCCTACTAAACTCTTTCATTAAAAAAAATAAAATCACCTAGATTAGATAAGAAGTAAAATTGTTTGTATTACAGATGATATGATCATCTATGTAGAAAATCTGAAAAAGTATATGGAAGCCACTATAAGTTATGAGAAAAATGTTGCCCCAAGAGAATTTTATGTGGAAGTGTATGTATTTAATTGGTATTATTTCTTTCTTAATATTTAATATTAATCTGAACATTGGGTTTCTTGTTGGGAAAATTTTTACATGCAAAGCAAAACTCAATTCAATGATTGCACTATTATGAACTAAATATATTTTGTAATCTCATAGAGTTAATAATTAGAATATAGGTCACCAGAAAATTGAAGGAGAGTAGAGAATCAAAACCTGAGAGCTAATCTATGCAGAATTGGTAAAAAATGTTGTTTGTAAATCTTTGAAAGTGAATAAAAATGGTGAAAGCATATTATGGTGTTTGTTAGTAGCAGAGCTATTATATGGGTATGGCAGTGGTTGAAAGGGAAAGCCTAAGGTATATTACTAGATGGAAAGCTAAAAACTGTAACATGAGACTGTATTAAATAGTAAAACCTCATGTAACACAAATATGGGTGATATTGCATATATAAGACTGATTTTTCAAAATATAAATACAGCTACACTAGAGAGAAGGAAAAAGAACAGCAGCTATGTTTGGCAGGGGAAGCCTGGAGTGAATGAGAGGTGATGAGTTGCGTTTTTTATTATTATTTTTATTGTAAAAATGAAAATGCTCTATGAATGATTGAAGTGATGAATGCACAAATATGTAATTACACATAATAACTGATTGTACACTTTGAATGGATTTATGGTTTTTTAATATGTATCAATAAAATTGATTTGGTGAAAAATATATAGGAACATTGAGATTATCTATTATTTATTTTTTTGGAGCTTTGGTAACTTACATTGTTCAAGGTAGGAATTCCAATTTATTTAATTTGCCTTAATATGTTCACTAGCTCCCTTTAGTATCATATAAAAACTTTTGGATATATAGATATAACACTACTAAGATTTAAAAACAAGGAATCTTTGTAACTAATAATCTAATTATCCCAGGTTTCAAGATTTAGGAAAATCAAATCAAATTGAATCCAAATCACACTGAGAGAAGGATGCAATAAAATAAGGAAAGAAAAAATGTCTTAACAGTCTTAAAAAGTACATACCAACATAGCAAAAGTTGGTTCTTTAAAGGATTAATACAAGTCAGAAACCTTCTGCTTCAACAATAAAGAGAAAAAAAATAAGATTTAAATAAAACTTATTTTATATAAAATATTAAAATGTTTATATTTTAATTTGGTTGAATTGGGGGGAGAGACAAAGAAGCATATTTACATGGTAGACTAAGTAGGAGCTTTGAATAATACTTATATGAAGGAAAGGAGACTTCATCAAGAAAGCTAAGACAGAGTAAAAAAAGTTTCAGCAGTTGGAAGAAAAAAAGATAGGTTTATTTAAAATATAATGTGTACTACTAATCCTAATATTTTGGGGTTAATTCTTGTACAGTGAGATATTTTACATGTTGTCTCATAAATTTATCACACAATTTACAATAACAGAGATTTGTAAATACATGAGTAAGGAAAGCAACATAGAAGAGTTAAAATGATTGAAGAACTGTTAACCAGTTCTCGTGTCCAGGGCAAGTGAAAAAACACATGAGAAGGAGAAATATAATGGTCCATACCAGGCAGCAGCCATGCAGCAGACAAGCATCAGCCTTCAGGTTGCGCTGTTGGTTTTTATTGTCTCCTTCTTGGCATGAAATAACATATTGATACAGTGGTAAGCATAACATCTCAGACAGGTTATATAATATGTCAATTAAATTATATGCCATACTATGTTATTGTTCCTCAACTGTCCTCAAACCCAGGATTGTTTAAAAAACAGTTGTTACAAGTTAGGTTTATCAGCTACTTTTGGACACAGGCCCAGGGATGTGTGGAGATGTGGGGCCACCTCATTGGTGCCAACAGCCAGGTGCCAGCAGCTGGCTAAGGCTGAGGCCGTCATCTGAATTTGACCGTCCTCAACAGAACAAAATGAAAAAAGACTTGGGAATACAATCCCAGACATATGTACCAGAAAGAGTGGTACCAATGGTAGTCTTTGAGGATATTAATAGATTTGAACCAGATGATCAACTTTCCAGACTTCTTCCTACCTTTAGAGGAAAAAGGGAAGCTAGAGCACACTCTTACTCTTACCACCAAAGCTCCTGCCAAGCCTCTAGTTACCTTTAGGAGGAAAATCAACAACATCTTTCTCTTTCCTCACCAAAAAATGGTCACAGTTGATGACAGAATGAAACAACTGTGCTTCATGTACTTAGTTACTATTATAAGCGGATTTGCTGCTGCTTCTCCCAGAGAGATACTGAAGCACAGTGGTTAAAACTTGAACATCAAAGTCAGAAAGCCTAGATACTACATCTAACTAGCCATAATCATCAACTCCAATAAGGATAGTATATCATTCTATGAAATCCTAATAACAAGAGCAACTACTACAACCACAAATGGAACACCTGCAATGTGCTTTCTTTGAATTGAAGTAGGAATTTTAGGTGATGTATTAGTCAGCCAAAGTGGTGCTGATGCAAAATACCAGAAATCTATTGGCTTTTATAAAGGGTATTTATTTGGGGCAGGGACTCAATGTCGTACTGGTGCGGCCCAATCAATGCCTTAATTATAATTTAATTGAGTAAGAGTGAAACCCCTGAATCCAATACAATCTAATATACCCAGAGGAACAGAGGAATTTACAAACATAATCCAATATCAAATTTTGGAATTCATAAATAATACCAAACTGCTACAGGTGGTTTATGTCCAAGGTCACACAGCTGGACTAGATTAATTTTTGACTCCAGAATTTAAACTCATCCTCCATAATGTACCCAGTATATCATATCCCCTCTCTGTGACAGTGTATTCTAATAACTGGGGCTATAATATCTGAACTGGAATAAATAAGATGACTTATAAAAGCAGCTTCTACCATACTTATCCTTCTGGTGGACCCAATTCAGATGATGGCTCATTTTACATTAAAAATATCAGAACATAAAATAAGATTCTGTGCACTTATAGATGACAAGAGTAGTCTAAGAGACATTTAGTAAAATCTAATTTTCTGAGAAAATTGAAGCCTTATATAGAGAGGAAAGAAAAAACTAATTAAAATTAAGACTACTATGAAATATACAGGATATATTGAAAACATAATAATAGCTCCCACAAATTCTTTTAGGAAATATTAGAATCATGTAAAATAGTCTAAATATTCCTTCTCAATGGAAACTTAGAGACAAATAAATTATGAAGAGTAGAATGATGGATGATAGGAAGAGTGTGATCAAGGTAGAAAGACATATAGAATAGTGCCACTCACAGCCTAATTTAGACTTCAGTATTTTCTTCTCATCCCACTCCCACCCAAGACTACTGTGCAAGATGAGTATTTATAAGCCAGTGTATTTGTCAGCATTCTCTAGGGAAAGAGAAGTGACTGGAGACATCTGTAAATATTATGAGATTTTAAGGTTGACTCACATAACTCTAGGAGTACACAAGTCCAAATTTCATTGGGCAGGCTGCAAGCTAGGAACTCTGAATAAGCTCCTTGATGTAATACCAAGGAAGATCTGGCTGGCTGAATTAGAGATGAAAATTCAATTCTATTCTGACTGCTGAAATCATCACTTTCCCTGTAAGCCTTTCAAGTGACTGTATGAGACTTCTCTCATTGTTGAAGGCAATCTCCTCAGTTGATTGTAGTTGTAATAGCCATAGATTCAATCAATTTACTGTTGATTTAAATCCACAAAATACCCTCACAGTAACAATTAGGTGAGTGCTTGCTTAATCAAACTACCAGGAACCATTACCTGGTCAACTTGAACATAAGCCTAACCATTCGAAGCCATTTAAGGTATTCCGTTATAAATATTTAATACAATGTACTTTAGATATTTTAAATATAAAATATCATATATTAATGGACATGAGTTTTCAAATTACATATTTAAAACTAAAACCATGTCTTAATTTTTCTGTCTTACACTCCCTTGCTGAGCAAAGCAATTGATGAAATTATTTTATACTTTCATCAGATGTTTTTTCACTCAGCAGCAATTGTGGAAAGGTTATAAGATGAACATTAATAAGAACAATGGTTAATAGATCATTAATAATTGATCAACTTATTTTTGTGAAATTGTCACATGTATTTTTATCACATATCCTGACAATAAAATTTTGGTACCCTTACAAGGGAATAAATATAATTACAAGTCTCATTGAAAGACTGCAGCTAAATCTCAGTCTTAAATCAGAGGGTCTTGTTCCAAAGTTACCAATGGGTCATAGTCTGCCATGTCAAAAAGGTGTTCCATGCTATGAAATTTGCAGGAGTTATGATCCAAGGAAGGCCAGTAACACCCAAGGGTGGTAAGTTTGTGCAAACTCAATATTGGGTATGATTGTGGGCATGGGTTACTGCTGAAGGACCCCATAGAGAGGTATTTGCTAGAGTGCTATGAGTAAAAAGAAAGTTGTTTATGGGGGAAAATAAGAGGAATATTGTGCTGGTCTAACAGTATTCAAGCAACATTTCCATTAGTAGAAAACAATTTCATATGAGGAGGCTTCCAATACAATATATTTTCCCCTTCTAAATTCTAAATTCTACAGTGACTTCAAAAACTAATTTGAGCATAAGGAGAATACACATAGACACACATAGGGCCAAAGTAATTTGCTCTCCTAATTGGTTGCCTTTCTAACTCACCTGTCAGCTTTCAGGGAACCAATGAGTATGCCTTTCTGTTTCGAGTTACCCATGATTTCTTTTGAGTCTGGGACTTTAAAATTGGACCTCTTAACCAGAGTCTTTGATAGGCTTTATTCTGATCAGCTGCCTTCCACATTTCCTATAATAACCTGTCTCAACTTCCCCCTTAGAGAGTTTACACCCTTATTCTTAAGGGGGAGCTGAAAGGTAATGGTCATTCTACTGTAGCTGCTTCCCAATGGTTAGGGGCAGTAGTCTCTGCCTGATGGGGTGTGAAACTCTCTGGCTATTCTACTGAGGTTAAGGGAATGCAGGTCCAGCACCATGGTTGGAACTGGATGAAATCACTGCATGACTAATACCTTGTTCTGGAAGGCATTGAATCAGGAAGAAATAAACTTAGTTAGAATTTTGAAGTTACATATCCTGTGAAAAGGATAAATGGTGGTAAAGAAAATGGTGGCAAGTGGCTCTAAAGAAAGGGGGCCAGCCATGGCATACTGGATCATGGGAATGGGAAAGGCCAGATGCCTTCCAGAAGCTACACTATCCCAAAGCTAATGGGCTTGATCTTGTAAGTTTCAAATGCTGTCTTCTGTGCTGTTGGTTAACAATAGGGAAAGATTGTGCTAGACCTGCTTGGTTTGTTAAAACCTGCCACCCCCAGTTCCCACAACAGTGGTTATGCCTAAGACAGCAAGAAGAGGTATGAGGAGAGGCACTGCCCTAGACATAACTCACAAAGACAATATAGGCAACAAGATAAGCATATGGCAAGGAAAAGAAAAACAATTCTTAAGAGAGTCATTCTTTTATCTTATAGGCACATTCATTAATTACTTGGAAAATGAATTAAGATTACCAAGACTTTTAGAATGTTCAATGTCCTTCTGTATGTGACCTAGAACACAAGAGATATTATCATATTAATCAGATTTATAGGTACAGTACTTAATACTAATCAATACACTAATTAATACACAAATTCCTCTTTGAGCTGCAGTAAAGAGATCTATGTTCCAGGTTTGCAATACCATACATATTGTCTCTCCATTGGAGCAGGCCATAATGCCAATTGTGTCTGTTTAGGTTCTGCTCACATTACTCTGGTAATTTTTGCTCCATTTTGTATATCCTTCACACAGCCAGCATGCTGCAGCACCATTGGCCCTTGGAGGGAAGCTCCAGTGTTTCACTGGCCTGGTGCATAGAGCCCTTCAACAAGTCTGAAACAGAGAAAGTCTGGAGGCAATGACCAATATAAATCTGGCCTTTTGAGCCATCATTGGCTGCCACAGGAATCCAAAATACCAATATACCTTCAATCCACTCCAGAAGCATGCTCAGAGATGTGGTAGATCCTGTTTTTATTTTAGGCATCATAGTGACCAACTAATCAATAACTCAAATAGAGAGGCACCATGCAGTGTACTGGTGAGCTGTTTTGAATGCACAAGGGAGTTTGACAATACTGAAGCCTCTCTCTTTTAATTTCCGTATACTTTCTAAATACTTCCAATTCAGTTTATAACATATTAAATGAAGTTAAATATTTTTAGTACTTTACTTTTTACTTCTATACCTTTACCATAATTACATTTGCAGGTATTTTACTTGAGCAGTACAAGAAAACTTACTTTCTCTATTATTTGATGGAAATTAAGATTCCCATTGGAATCTCCCCCCTACCACAATTTAATATGAAGATTGAGGTGGCCTCTGACAAGTTTCCCTGTTATGAAATTACTTTTTGGTATCAATATTTTTCAGGTTTCTATTTAATAATGGCTTCCTGGAATTAGCCATTTAAATATTTTTGTTGAGAAAATGCTTTTGCAAACTTCCTATAACTAACCATAACCACATAAACCAGTTACTTTACCTTTATATAAGTTTATTAAATTAGTTAGCAACCAAAGAAATTTACCTTTATACATTTAAAAGTCTTGTCTTACATCCCTTATTGTGTTCTGTGGAAAATAAACATTTCACTTTAGGACAGATCTTCATTTCCTTCTTTAACTTAATTTCATTAAGCATGAACTTACAATTTTTGTACTTAATACATATAATGATTTGTTTCATTGCTATCCTATAAACCTAGGGAGATTACACCCAAGCTAAATAAAACTGGTACTCTTATAGTTTATGCAAGAAATGTTCTTTTTGTTTTTCTTCCACTGGAGGCTGAAAACTTTTTTTTTTCTTTAATAAAATTTTAAAATTGTGAAAAATCTTAAAAGCATACTGAGTGCCAATTTAGAAATATCTTTACATAGCTACAAGGAGTTTTTCTTTACTTACTGAAATTTGGTAATTGGATTATTAATTACTCTCATTTTAAGACTGTTAAAGCTTTTAATTGGGGAATTACAGGATAAACCAAGATTCTTAATTCTCCAGCCTAGTAGATAGATTTTTAAGTTAAACTTATATTTCCCTATCTTATCAAACCTAGTCCTTCCCCCATAGCTCTTGCAAAGAGGAGGCCCTGGCAGGGCTGCATTGGTCAAGGAGACTAGGAAAAAAAATTTCCCCTTTCCTAATTGTTTCTATATTCCAATTTCTCTATGTCTTTCTATCCTGCTTATCTTCTCTAATTTTAGCTCAAAGAATACTCATTTATGTATGAGCCCTTATTGAATTTCTAGCAATTTGAATAGGACTCTTTTAAGAATTTTCGTTTGTCTATTTGATATTACTATTCCAATTATTGAATATATAAGCTGAGCAAATAGGCAGACACAAATATAGAGTTAGTCACACAGACACAATTCATTAGCATTACCTATAATTTTCATTTCTGATCTGCACCATGACCATGCACTTTTGTACAAGAATTTCATTCTTTTAGTTATTGGTTTATAATCTAATTGTTCCCAATGCATTAAAATACAATCTACATCATTTTCCTTTTCTTCAGAGCTTTGCTTGTTTCCCATTTCAATTTTTACAGGCCTTAGATGATAAACAATAATTGTAGTATGTATTCACTGAGGTCATTGAAGTCTCAGGGAAAACTGGTTTATCTCATGACCTACTACTTTCAGGATTCCTGATGCTCAGGATAGAAGGTCCTCAGAGATAACAGGATTCCAGTTTTCACTGGACTGGAAAAGTGGATGTTCAATCCTGAGGCCTGAGGATTCCACCAAACAACAATCTCCTCAAAGTTTGTGTGTTCCGTCTTGACTCTTGCCCAGACTAGGTAAATTGGAGTCCACACCTGGATAGTCATGAGAGAAAGCAGAGTTATTAACACCAAGAGAAGGATAGAAGACAGAGGTGTCTCAAATTTGCCTTCTGTCAAGCCATGGGCAGCAGAAGTTGCCAGGATACAAACAGGGAGAATGGAGTAGTTACCATTACAAAGGTGAGGCCAGTTTTGAAATAACCATATGCAAGGGTAAGTTCTGTTTAGATTTACCATTACTATAGCAAGCATAAACAAGGGTGAGTCTGGACCTGTAGTAACCACAAACAAAGGTAAATTACCCTAAGATTACCATCACAACAGTATGTCTAGGCTAAATCCACCCACTTATAGCAATTTCAGATATTATCTTATTGCTCTATTATAATATAAAGTCATCTATATAAAGAAATTAACTCTGAGTTACAGTTTCTTGTAAGATTTACTTCAAAACAAATTGGGCACTTTCATTTATTAACTAAGCAATTAAACAATTTTATTAGTAATATTAATGTTGCTAAGTTTTCCTGCTTTTCCAGCAGTTGAACTAATTCAACTTGTGTTGTTTTATAGGGCACACCATTGGGGGTTCCTCATTTTCCCCACCTCCCATTGTTCTTCTTTCTCCTCATCTGAGGAGGAGTTCTTTAGGATCCCACTCAGGGTCCCAGCCAAGGGTCCCAGCCTTAGGGTCCCACCCAGGGGTGGTTAATATCATACAGACCTGGACTCCAGGCAGCCTACAATGTCTAACTTGAGCATGTCTATAAGCCAGGGTTTCTAACTGATTATCAACTTGGCAAAAGCAATCGATTAAGGAATTTTTCATTTCTGCCTGAGCAAGGTGTGTATCCCTTTCTAACTTTAACTTTCCTTCTATGTGACACACAGAGACCTTTACCACTTGTTCTGCCTTGGTAGCCACCTGCAAGACTCCTAAGAGGGGCCAGGCTACAGCTACAACTATCTGACGGTCTCCCTTTACCTTATTAAATACAGCTACTCTGCTTCCTGCAGTAGCACAGCCAGTATATCTGCCAGATATTTTAGGGCATCCCCATATTCCCTCAGCACTTTCTTCTCCCTCCCCTCTCTTTGTATTTAATACCAAAAATCTAAAAGTTGTCTCTTTTTTTTTTGTCCTTTTGAAATGCATGTAAATTTAAGATGTAAAAGATTGAATGAGCCTCTTGCACAGTTTACCACACAAGGGGGTCCCCATTTCTTCACAATGTATTCAAGGATTATATGTCCCTATCTTTAGTTTCTTGGAAAAGTTTAGGATAACTTCCAGGGGACTCAGTGTAAATCAACTTCTGAAATACCTTGAGAATGTGTATGAAATGGGTTATATCACTTAACCACATAAAAAATTTGAGTTCTCCCTTCTATCTTTGCAAATATTTTGGTGATTGTCAATACTAAAACACATTCTGGTTTAAGGCTTAATCAAAACAATATATATTTTCATTTCTCTTTTTCCTTTGTGGAGAAGTTTCCTGGTTGGGAGAAGATTTTGTTTCATTTACATTAAAAAATATTAGACAAGTTAATTTGGTGAACTTATTTGAGCTGTTAATAATTCATTAATTAAGGCAGCTTTTAAAGACATGGAAAGGAGCTCCCATAAGACAAAGAAGGTGAATGTGAAAAATTGAAGTAAAATTATTTGATTTGTTACTGAACACGGAAACTTGAAATAATAAAATAAATATTTGATTGGGTACTCTAAAATTCCTTTTCTATTTCCTTTACTTTTAGAAATTTGGCTAACTTTAGGGTTAGGTATGACACCTAGTGGACATAGGGCTTCCCTACATTTGATTTAATCATTTTTTTGGTAAATATATTCTTTATTTTTTTAAAAGATACTTTGATGACACAAATGTTACACAAAAAATATAGGGATTCCCATATGCCCCGCTCCCCACACCTACCCACAACTTCCCACATAAACAACATCTTTCATTAGTGTGGTACATTCATTGTAATTGGTAAACACATCCTGGGGCATTGTCATTGAACATCGGCCATAGTTCTCGTTGAGGTTTACACTCTCTCCCACACAATTCTGCAGGTCATGGGAAGATATATAATGGCATGAAAATGTCATTGCAATGCCATTCAGAATGAATTACAAGTCCTGAAAAAGTCCCTGCATTACACATGTCTTTCCCTTTTCCTACCCAAGAGTGTCTAGTGGTCACTGCCTCCACATCAATGCTGTGATTTGTTCCATTGCTAGAATCACATCAAGTCTATTGTAGAGTACCAATAAGTCCACTCTAGTCCATAGTTCATTCACCAATCCCAAGGATTCTGGGATGGTGATGTCCACTCCACCTCTAACTGAGAATGGGCTTCAATCCCATACAGTCAATGAATGGGACTCCCTTGCTTGCAGTTGTAGGCTTTGTCATTCTCTAGGTATGGTGGTGGTCCATTCTCACCTCCTAGTTAGTTGTCCTGGGTGAGTCCAATGAACTAGAGAGTAAGTGTTGCAACTCTGCTGAGGCTCAGGGCCCAGCTGCCACATGGACAGCCCAAAGATTCCAGCCTCTTAGATATATACCTACCAAATCCAGCACCAAGTATAGGTTCAAATAGAAGGGACAAATGAGCCATGTGTAGGGCCAATTGGCAAAGCACCAAACTCTGGAGCTATCTGCCCTGATCATAGGAACCTGGGTGTCTCCAGAAACCTCAGGAGTCCCACTATTTGAGGTAGCATCCACTTTGCCAGTCTATGACATCCTGTTGAGATATGTATAAACATTAAATCTGGGATGACGTCCTAACTCACTTTGAAGTCTCTTAGCCATATAAACTCATTTGTCTTTACCTTTTCCCCCTTTTATTTGAGGTCTTTTCCCAGTTGCATTGCTATTTGTTGCTTGGTAGTAATCCCATGGTGCCAGGGAGGCTCATCCCTAGTAGTCATGTCCCATGCTGGGGGGAATGTAATGCATTTATATGCTGTATGGCTTAGAGAGAGGCCATATTTGAGCAACAAGGAGGATCTCAGGAGGCAACTCTTAAGCACCCCACAACACTAGGCTTAGCATCAATTTCAAGAGCAAAGGCTCACCAGCATAGACATTAATATCAAGGTCCTATCAATGGACCATCTTCTTTCACCAGTCATTGCCCAGCACTTAGGGGACAGCTGCTGCTACATTAGAGAATATGGAAGAGATTTCCAGGATGGGAATTCAATATTTTCTTGGTTATCATGTGAAACTCCACCCACTGTGACAATGAATACACTTGAACAGATTTATATACATTTCTATGTATATTTGAACACATTGGAATACATTTATATACATTTATATGTATATTTGAATAAAGAACAAAAAAATCACAATGTAGATTTAAAAGAGGATGATCACATAAATTTCAATTTGCACAGTCCATTAGTGAAAAAAAAATTCTGATGATAGATTGACTATCTTAAGTCCATGCTTAACAAATATCACTACCCTGATTTTTTTCTTGGACTATAAACATTTAGTGGTTCTCTCTGCCTAGAGTAGCCTGCACCAAATCTTCGTGTGCATTTCCATTTTTCTCTCCCATTTCTCAGCAAGCTCTGTTCTTTCCACTAATTCTTAAATAAATTATTATTACTGGCCTAAAAAAGTGAAATGATTATTTCTTTGGTAGAATGAATATATATTCTGTGAACCATTTTGTGTGCGCTTTAGCATAATAATAATACAAAATCTTCCAGCATGCAAAACTAACAAGATTTTTTGAGATCCACATTAACAGAATCACTGCCAGCCTTGAATAAAAGGGACAGAAAAGGTACAGATTAAAGGAAAAATGACTTAAAAGGCAGAACCATGGAACTAAGGGTTAAGATTTAACAAATAATCATTATTATAAAATCATTACAAATATGCATTTATATTATAAAATAGCGAAAAAGTTAATATCTGAAATTATTGAAGCTAGCTAGAGTGATCTCTCCCTTGTTTACGGTTACTCTAGACTTAACCACACCCTTGTGTATGCTTACCTTTGTGATGGTAATTCTAGATTGAATTTACTCTTGTTTATAGAATAGACTTATCTTTAGGTATGCTTTCTTTTGTGATGGTAATTCTCTATTAAACTTTCCCTTGTTTACGGATTCAGCTCACCCTTGTGTATGCTTAGTATTGGGTTGGTAACCACTCCAGCCACCTCTGTTTAATATTCATATGAAAAATTTGTAAAAAATATTTGTTCTGTATACCCCCATCCAAATCCTTGTGACTGACTCTGGTTTGCTTCATCCCCACGCCCATCCTGTTCAGCAACTTAATGTTTACTAATGAAGGAATCTGTGTCCAGCTCCACCCCAATTATTCATTAGCACCCATATATTATAAAATATTAGAAATTTTGCAGATCAGGGAGGTAGTCTTTGGGCCACCTAAGGCAAATGACCTCCTTTGTGCAAAGAAATAAACTCTTTCTCTCCTTGAAACACCAGTGTCTCAGGAATTGGCTTTAAAGGTGCATCAGGAGAAAAGAACCAACTTTGCTTAGTATCAACTACCCAAAAACATGATTAATGGGACACTTTCCAAACCATGCTGAAGTTGAAGAATGATAGATTTCTCTAGCTTCTTGGCTCTGTTACATGAGAGAATTTAAGAACATGCCAGTTTACTTAGAACAGTAGTTTATTGAGAAATGAGATGAGAACAGGATTAAATATCTAGACCTGTAAATGTGGACTCCTCTAAGCAGAGAGAACATTTTAGACTTGTGGGCTACCTTTATTAAGCTAGTATTTATGCCTCCCTTTCCTAATGTTGGGGGAGGGACTCCAACTGTTTGATGTTCTGATTGGTTACCTCTGAGGATGGTCAATTCTGGTGATGGCCTCAGCCCCAGCCAGCTGCAAGGAGATGACTGCTGGTGCCAGTGAGGCAGCCACAGTTCCCACATTATACTTCGGCCTGTGTCCAAAATTACCTAGTAGCAACTGTTCCCTAAACAATCTTGGGGTCACGGACAGTTCCAGGGACAGTTGAGGAACAATAACATAGTATGTTATACAAGCTACTTGGCATGTTATATAATCTGAGTGACATGTTATGCTTACTATTATATCAATATGCTATTGTATGCCAAGAATAAGACAATAAAAACCAACAGGGCAGCCCAAGAAAGGGCGATCATTTGCTGCATGGCTGCTGCCTGGTATGGACCATTATACTTCTCCTCATGTGTTTATCGCTTGCCTCCTGCATGAGTCCCTTTCTTGGATGTGGTTAACAATTGGCATATTTGGAAGGATAAGGTTTTGCCCTGTGCACCCACTGCACCTGCTGAGAAGGATGTAGGGGTATAGGCCCTGGGTAGCTGCCCATCTGTATGTGGGCTGGGGTGGCAGAATGGCTGTCCCACTAGAGTGCTTGCCCTGAGGAGATCCCAGGGAACACACCAGCTGCTTTACTGATTGCTCTGCAGCAAGCTGAGCCTCTGTTAGAAGAGATGAAACCACATGCAGCAGCTGCTTGTGTAGGATAGATGTTCCTGTCCTTGCTTTGGGATACCACACAGGAAATGCTGAACGAAGCAAGCCAGTTGTGGGAAATAGAGCAGCAGGAAACAGCATGAGTAGCACAAGCAGCCTGGTGCACCAGCGGCATAGAGCTGCATGAAACAGTGTGAACAGCGTGAGCAGCATGGAGTGCCAGTGGTGTAAAGCAGCATGAACAACATAAGCAGCATTGAATTCCAGTGGCCTAGAGCAATGTAAACTGTGTGAGCAGCGTGGAGCACCAGCAGCATAGAGCAGCATGAGCAGTGTGGGGGATGGCGGCGCAGTGGCTCAGAATATGGAAACTATAACTGGACTGGCCCCGCTGAAAATAGTTACCACCTACTCCATCAAATCCTGGGTGATCCGGCCTCATGGTGGGGTGGCTCACTCAGAGGCCCTTGCTGAGTGGGGTGCATATTTGGAACAGTGAGGTGCTTTTGTTTCCAGTCCTCTAAGTAGAGAACTATGGTAGGTTTCCAGATGCCTGATAAATGCAGAAGTGTTAAGCCCTGTGACAGGGGTGACCCCCATCTCAGATGCACAGTCCCCCTTTAGGGCTGAGGGGGAGTCCTGGAGTCTGCATAGCATGCAGATGAGGCCAGTTGAGGTTGGTCTGCTCGGTGACAGCAGTGACCATCCAGCGTAGGGCTAACACCATATAGTGTGAAATTGGCCTTAGTCAAAGTAGCCAGTAATTGCAGGCTGTGTGGCTCATTGTAAGGACAAAAATAAAAAAAAGAAAGCCCTTTAACTCTTTGTGCTGATAGTGGAGCGGTTTCTGCACAAGTAGCACAAGAGGCTGTGGACCTTGGCCCAACAGTTAAATGAGTGCCACCAACAGGGTGAAGTAATACCAGCCCATAGAAGCTCTATTGCTTAGAGCAGTGGCTTTGATTCAGTTGCAAAATACAACAAACCAGCCCTTGCTGAAGCCCCAGATAGGGCTGCAGAAACATATTCTGTTACCTGCCCTAACAGTGTTCCATAGTGAAATAACAAAAATCATAGTGTGACCTTAGACCTTGAAGGCACTCCATGAGGGGTGGCTCATTCTTATTGTTTCCTAGAAAACAAGACTGCAGAGAAGATTAACCAATATTTGACCTGTGCAGGTAGAAGTGACGACACCATCAACAGCAGCAACAATTCTGAAAGAATTCTTATATTAACTCTCTAGCCCATAATAAGTACCCCCACAGCTGCTAAAGTCATTGCCCTCAGAGTGAAGTGTAAGGGTTGATAATCAGGCAACAGCCTGTGAGGGTTAAACTGTGAAAGTTAAGGCCTGGGCTGTGGTCCAACTGATGAATGAGCTATTAGTTTCCAAAGTACTTGACTCAGAGTACACATACTCCCTAAGCACAGCAAAAATGACTCTGGGAAGTTGTATGTTGTGTTCCTTCTGTGTAACATTTGAGTAATACCAATGGTGTATAAATGACCCTGCAAATAAAGAATGGCCATGCTTGCTTGCCTACTTGTCTAGAGCAGATGCCACAGGTTAAAGATGTGACACCACAATCCTCACAAGTGTACAATGTGTCTCATTTTGGGGTGTGTACACAACTCCCGGCCAGTACAGCAGGATGCCTCACATGTAGCCTCACCCCTGCCACTTGGGACAATTGTACTTGGCTGGAGAAGGCTCACCAAAAAACCCCAGAATGGAAAGCTGTCTGTTACCACATAAAATGCTTGTTGCACTGGGATATGGACCCAACCATGCTGTAGTCTGGCTATGCTTTATATAACAGATGAAACTGGCTTCCTGCTAAACATGTAAAGGTATTAAACAAAAGAGGGACCCCTGCCAGCTACCTGGGGGATCCCTATACATATGTGTAACGTTACTCAAAATGTTACTGATAAAACTTCCTAAAAACCTGGAAATAGAGATTAAAGGGCAGCCTCATTGGGTTGAAATGTAT
>JAQZBX010055215.1:6562-18562 GCA_029593785.1 Cabassous unicinctus | reverse complement strand
TTGTATACTTTTATATCTTTTCTCCTCCTCTTCATCCTTCACATACTCTTCTTTCATCTATGTAACTCTTCCCCACTTTAAATTCTGGTGATATCTTCCAAAATATTAAATTTTTTTCACATTTTATTATTTAATCCACTTAAAGAATTTTAGGCAGGTTGGGAAATATTAATACAATTTGACTTTTCAAATATTATATCCAGTTGTTCTGGCACAATTTACTAAAATATACATATTATTCCTACACTTAGAGCTACATCTCTAATTAATTGAGTATTGTAATATGTATACTTTATTCTGTCACATTGTTTACTATTCTACTTGTGTCCCCAAGGCACAATTTTCAATTATTTTATAATAAGACTTGATGTGTGCTAAAGAAAATCATGTAGCTTTTTCTTCCTTAGAATTGTTTAGATTATTTTTCATATGAATTTTTAGAGCATACATGTCGTACATTAAAGAAATGATAAGCTGAGATATTTATACTATCATTTTATAAATTAATTTCATTTACAGCTTTATAATATTGAGTCTTCCAAAGCATAAATGTAGTCAATCTCTTCATTAATTTAATTTTCCCTAAAAACTCTCAATGAAATTTATAATTTTCTCCATGAGTTCTTATCTACCTCTTGTACATATCTCCTATGTATACATTTCATATGATTGTTAATTGTTTCATTTAAAATTCCATTTTCAGGGGAATTATAGGAAGATGGCACTAGATTAGGCAGGCAGTGCTCAACATTTTCACAAAAACAATGCAGAAAGACCAAAAGCTGACAGAGGTATTTTTTTTTGGGGGGGGGGCAGTAGAACAGAACAGTTCTTTAGAACTCCAAGGAGGGTAAGAAGGGAGAGACAAATAACCTAAAACAACAAACAAGAGTTACCAAATCCCTGTGGTGGCCAGGAAGGGCTCTGCACCCCCAACACCAAGATATAAAGCTGGGGCAAACCCCCTGGCTCACTGTAGCTGGCTGAGTGTAGAACAGACATCTTCCTCCCTTTCAGTTGTTATATGGGAAAAGGAATGGGGAGTCAGGGGATTTTCTTCAGTGGATTTGGCAAGCAGAGCCTGCTTTGTATCTCAGCTATGGCCAGACCAATACACAGGAAAATGGAAGGAGGTACACCTCCATGGAAAGGTGCACCAATGAGTGCCATCTGCTGGCTGGTATGGAAATTTTGCAATGACATAAACTGATTTGCGGTCTCTTTGTACTCTAAACCCTGGGAGAAAATATGTGCCACATTAGTGAGTCCCTGTCATGATTTTGATAAATTAAGCTGGGTAATTATAAAGTGTTAGCATAAGTCAAACCAAATATCAAAGAAGAGCAGTGAAAAAAGAAAAACAATGGGAAAGAGAGAGAAATTGGCTATCAGAGTAAATTCACCAACATATTCACCTGCCTAAATATCAACAAAAAATTATGAGCCATACAAGGAAACAGGAAGAGATGGCCCAGGCAAAGGAACAACCAAATATCCTGCAGAAATACAGAATTAAAGACAATAAATGATAAAAAAACACACTCTCTTATATCAATTTAAAGAATAAAAAGAAAATATGACTAAAAAGATAAAGGATATAAAGAGACACCAGGTAAATAGAAAGAACAATTTGAAATCCTGTGCAAAAAGGGTAACAGACCTCATGGGAATGAAAGACTTGATGAATGAGATTAAAACTATATTAGAGGAGACAGAACATCTGATCTGGAGGAAAGGAGAACCGAAAGAGAAGATAATTGAAAATGAAACTGATTCTCAGGGAATCAATGGCAATCAGAAATGAATGGCAATCAGAAATGAACAGACACATTTTCATTCTCCCAGAAGGAGAAGAGAATGGAAAGGGGGCAGAAAGAAATTTTAGGAAAAAATGACCACAAACTTTCCAACACTTATGAAATGCATAAATGTCAATATTCAAAATGGACAATGCACTCCTTCTAACAGAATAAATCTGAATAGACCTACCTGAGAAACCTGCTCTTCAGAATGACAAAAAGTGATAAAGAGAGGTTTCTGGCAGCAGCAAAAAAAAGCAATGTATCATGTACAAGGGAACCTTCTTAAGATTATATACTGACCTCTCATCAGAAACCATGGAGGAGAGAAGAAAATAGTATGATGTATTTCAGGTAACGAAAGAGACAAATTGACAGCAAGGAATTCTGTATCCAGCAAATCTGTCCTTTAAAAATGACAGTGAGTTCAATGTCTTTACAGACAAACAAAAACTGATAGAATATGTTACAAAAAGACCAGAATAACAAGAGATATTAAAGGAAGTACTGCAGACTGAAAGAAAAAAACAACATTGAGAGACTTGGAGAAGAGAGTAGAAATGAAGATTATTAGGAAACATAAATTAAAAAGTAAAAAGATAAGCAAGAGAATGATATAACAACAGAAAGAAAGCACACTATGGATGAAGTAAGTGATGCATTTTCAGTAATGACATTGAATGTTAATGGCTTGAAGTACCAAAACAAAATATATAGACTGATAGAATGGATTAAAAATATGACCCATCTATATATTGTCTACAAGCAACTCATCTCAGACATAAGGACACAACCAAGTTAAAAGTGGAAGGTTAGAAAAAGATATTCCATGCATATAGTTACCAAAAAAGAGCTGGAATAGAGATACTAATATTGGACAAAATAGATTTTAAATGCAAAAATGCTATAAGGGATGAAGAAAGTCATTTTATATTAATAAAAGGGACACTTCACCAAGAAGAAATAAATATACTAAATATTTATGCACCTAATCTGAGTGCCCATAATACATGAAGCATACATTGGTAAAGTTGAAGGGAGAAACAGATATCTCTACAATAGTTGGAGACTTCAACATACTACTCTGAGTATTAGATAGAACACCTGGATATAGGACAAGTAAGGAAAAATAAAGCTTAGAAAATATGATAAACGGACCAGACCTAACAGATATCTATAGAGCACTGTACTCCAAAACTGTAAGATATACTTTCTTTTCAAATGTTTAAGGATCCTTCTCCAAGATAGACCATATGTTGGGTCAGAAGACATGTCTCAATAATTTTAAAGATTGAAATTATTCAAAATACTTTCTCTGATCCTAACAGAATGAGGCTGGAAATTGCATAAATATATGGAGCTTAAACAGTACAGTCTTAATTAGTCAGTGGGTCAAAGAAGAAGTAGCAATGGAATTCAGCAAATATCTTGAGATGAATGAAAATGAGAAACAATGAGAACATAACAAAACCTATAGGACGCCACAAATGCAGTGGTGAGATGGAAATTTATAGCCCTCAAGGCTTATATTAAAAGGAAGAAAGAGCTAAAGTTGAAGATCTAACTGCACACCTGGAGATACTAGAATAATGAGCAAACTAATCCCAAACCAAGCCAAAGAAAAGAATAAAAGATCAGAAGGAAATAAATGGAATCAAGAAAAAAAAAATAGTGACTATGCCCAAAATTAAAATTATTCTATCCTCTTCCTCCTTTCAGAACTTCTGGTAGCCACTGCATTTATATCCATGATACAAGTCCTTCCATTTCTAGAATAATGAAAAGTCTATAATAGAAAAATCATAAGTTTGCTTTAGTCTATTGTTCATTTCACAATCTTGAGGATTTGGGGATGTTGATGCCCACTCTACTTCTAACTGAGAGGTGACTTATCTCCAATGGGGCAGGTGGATGTAACTATCTTGCTTGCAGTTGCAACTGCATGATATTGCGATGATGGATATAGGCCATTATACATTTTGTCAAAACCTATTAAAGTGTGCAGGGGACAGTGTAAACAACAGTGTAAACTATATCTCTTGGGTAGTAGCAATGCTTCAATATGTGTTCATCACTTGTAACAAATGAACCATAACAATGAAAGGTTTTAGTGTGGAAGGTGTGAGAGGGAGAGGTGGTGGGTGTATGAGAATGCCCTATATTTTTATGTAAGTTTAATGTAATCTAAATCTAGTTTAAAAATAAAAAAATGTTTTACAAAAGTAAAAAAAAAATAAAGAAAATCAACAAAACCAAAAGTTGGTACTTTGGGAAGATCAAGAAAATCAACAAACACATAGCTGGACTGATAAAGAATAAAAGGGAGAATATGCAAATAAATAAAATCAGAAATGAGAGTGGGGATGTTACAACTGTCCCTGCAGAAATAATAAAGTTCATAAGAGGATACTATGAACAACTTTATGCCAAATACTAGACAATGTAGATGAGATGGACAAATCCCTAGAAACACAGCAGCTAAATACATTGACCCTAGAAGAAACAGAATACAACAAGAAGCCAATCACAAGTAAAGAGATTGAAACAGTCATCAAAACCTCCCAAAGATGAAAAACCCAGAACCAGATGGCTTCAAAGGGGAATTCTAAAAGCCATTCAAAGATAATGTAATACCAATATTGCTCATGGTCTTCCCAAAAAAAAAAAAAAATTGAACAGGAAAGGATGCTACCAAACTTATTGTACAAAGCCAATAACACCCTCATATCAAAACCTCATAAACATACCATGGAAAATGAAAATTACCGCCCCAAATCCCTAGTGAATCTAGATGCAAAAATCCTCAATGAAATACTTGCAAACTGAATCTAAAAGCACATTAAAAGAATTATAGGGAAGCGGATGTGGCTCAAATGGTTGAGCTCCCGATTAAAATATGGGAGGCACCAGGTTCATTTCCCGGGGGCCTCCTGGTGAAGCCAAGCCAGCCTGCATGGTGGAGTGAGCTGATGGCCGACGTGGCACAGTGAGCTGTTGCAGCAAGATGACACAACAAAGGAAGACAAGCAGACACAGAAAAATGCAGAGCAAATGGACACAGTGAGCACAAGCAGCACTGTGTCCATTTTATTTATAAATAAATAAATAATAAATCTTAAAAAAAAATGAATTATACAGCATGATCAAGTGGGTTTTACCTGAAGTATGCAAGGGTGGTTCAACACAAGAAAATCAATTAGTGTAATAAACCACATTGATAAATTGAAGAAGAAAAATCACATGAATCTCTCAATTGATTCATAAAAGTCATTTGACAAAATACAGCACCCTGCCTTGATAAAAACACTCCACAAGACAGGAATAGAAGAAAGATTTCTCAATCTGGTAAAGTGCATATAAGAAAAACCTACAGCTAGCAATGTACTCAATGGTGAGCCTGAAAGCTTCCTTGTGGAGTTCAGGAAAAAAACAGAGATGTCTACTCTCACCACTATTATTCAACATTGGGCTAGAAGTTCTAGTTATAGCCATTAGGATACATAAAGAAATAAAATGCACCCAAATAAGAAAGGAAGAAGAAAAACTTTCACTATTTGATGATAACATCCTATATCTAAAAAATCATTAAAAATACATGAAGCTACTAAAATTAACAGATGAGTTCAGTAAATTGGCAGGATACAAGATAAATACACAAAAATCAATAGTGTTTCTATACTGTACTGTGTATATATGCAATCTGTGTATTTGCATGTGTATGTGCAATCGGAGGAGAAAATTAGAAAAAATCCATTTATAATAACAACTAAAACAATCAAATATTTGGAAATAAACTTAACCAAGTACATAAAGGACCTATGTTCAGAAAACTTCCAAACATTGCTTAAAGAAACTGAAGTCTTAAATAGATGGAAGGACATTCCGTGTTCATTGATTGCAAGACTAAATGTTGTTAAGATATCAATCCTACCCAAACTGATTTACAGAGACAACATAATCCTAATAAAAATCCCAATAGTCTATTTTTGCAGAAATTAAATCAAATATTCAATTTTTTGGAAGTTTAAGTTACCTTTAATAGCCAAATATGTCTTTTAAAAGAATGAATTTGTACAACTCTTACTTTCTGAATTTAAAGCACATTACTTAGCTACATTGGTAATAACAGCATTGTACTATCACAAATACTGACAGATTGTCTAATGGAGCCAGATTGAGAATTCAGAAAGAGACTCTCAAATCTAAAGTCAAGTGATTTTTTACAAGGCTGTTAAGCCCACCCAGCTGGGCCAGAATAGTTTATTCAACAATTGTTCTGGGAGAACTTGATATCCATTTACAAAAGAAAGAAAGAAGACCCTATTTCACACCTTATACAAAAATTAACTCAAAATGGATTAAGGACCTAAATATAAAATCAACAAACATAAATTTCCTAGAAGACAATGTTGGAAAACATCTTCAAGATTTTGTAGAAGGTGGTAGTTTCTTAAAACTTACATCCAAAGCACGAGCAAAAAAAAGAAAAGAACAAAAAATAGATAAACAGGACCTCCTCAAAATTCAACACTTTTGCATTTCAAAGGACTTTGTCAACAGTTTACAAAGGCAGCTGACTCAATGGAAGAAAATATTTGACAATCACATATCCAATAAAGTTTTAATACCTATTATATATAAGGAGATCATACAACTGAACAATAAAAAGACAAATTACCCATTTAAAAAACGGGTAAAAGACTTGAAAAAATTGTTGTCTAAGGAAAAAAAATACCAATGGTGAAGAAACACATGAAAAAATGTTCAACATCACTAGTGATTATGGAAATGCAAATTAAATCTTCAATGAGATGTCATTTCACACCTATTAGACTTACCACTATTAAAAAGCCACAAAACTGTAAATGTTAGAGAGGATGTGGAGAGATAAATGCTTATTCAATATTTTGGGGAATATAGAATCGTACAGCCACTCTGGAGAATGATTTGGTAGTTCCTTAGGAACTAGAATATAGTCTTGCCATGTGACCCAGAAATACCTTTTTTAGGTATATACCCAGAAGAACTGAGAGCAGTAACCTGAATAGACATCTGCACACTGATGTTCTTCATGACATTATTCACAATAGCCCAAATTGGGAAACAACTCAGGTGTCCATCAACTGAAAAATGGATAAACAAACTGGGGTGTATACACATGATGGAATATTACACAGTGGTTAAAAGAAATGAAGTCCTGAAGCATATGACTACATGGGTGGAGCTGAAGGACATTATGTTGAATGAAGCAAGTAAGACACAAAAGGAAAAATACTGAATGATTGTGCTATTATGAACTAAATACATGGAATTAAAAATTAGAATATAGGACACCAGAAAATAGAATGAGGATAGAGAATGGAAAGCTGATGGTTAATCTGTGCAGAATTAGTTAAAAGTTTGTTTGTAAATCTTTGGAAATTAAATGAAATGTTGAGAGCCTATCATGCTCTTTGTGACTAGGAGAGCTATTATATGGGTATGCCAGTAGTTGTAATGGAAAGTTTAAGGATATTTACATTACTAGAAGGATAGGTAAAAAAATGTAACTTGGGACTGTATAACTTTAAAAAGCCATGTAAAATAAGAATATGTGTGATATTGCATATAAAACTTTTTTTAAAAAATGTTTTACATATCAAATGACAATTTTGAGAAAGAGAAAAGACAATCTATGAAATGGAAGAAAGTATTTGGAAACTGCATATCTTATAAGAGTTCAATATCTTCATTTAAATGAAACCCTACAACACAACAACAAAAAGACAAATAACCCAAATAAAAAATGGGCAAGGGAATTTAATAGACATTTCTTTAAAGAAGATATGCATTCGCCAATAAGCACATGAAAAGACAGTCAACATCCTTAGCCATTTTAAAAATGCAACTGAAAACTAACATGAAATAAGTTTTCATATTCACTAGAATTACTAATATTTAGAAAATGAAAAATATATGTTGTTATAATGTGGAGAAATTGGAGCTTTGATATATTGTTGTTTGTAATATAAAATGGTACAGCCATTGTGAAAAAGCATTTGGCATTTTCTCAAAAAGTTAAGTATAGTATTACCATATGATGCAGCAATAGCACTTCTAGGTATATACATCAAATAAACTGGGACTTGAACTGATATTAATATTTTCACATCAATGTTCATAGCAGCATTATTCACAATTACCAAAAGTGGCAACAAAAGTGGAAACAATCAATGTAAGATTGGAAAGACAAATTGTGGCATATATATACAATGGAATATTATTTTGCTGTAAAATTAAATGCATTTCTGCTGCATTTTACAATATTGATAAACCTTGAAGACATCATGTTGAATGAAATAAACCAGACAGAATTGACAAATATTTTATGATTTTATATATCAAATAATACAATATGCAAATTCAGAGAGTGAGAAATAAGCAATTAGAACACAGTTTACCAAGGGTCTGTTTGGAGGTGGGGAAAGGAAACTTAAGATGATGGATATGTTTTGGTGGGGATGGAGCACAACATTTTTGTATATGGTGTGAGGTAGGAGTACAGTCATATTTTTGCATGTGGACATTTTTTTCCAGCTTAATTTATTGAAGAAAATATTCTCCCCTCTTGAGTAGACTTGGCATCCTTGTAAAAAATCAATTGGCTGTTTTCTACAAGTGGAAAGTAGACAGGCTGTCTACTTAGGCATTGAAGAAATTGCAGATCATGAGTTGAAATGTATGCAGGTGACTGGTGATGGGGGAATTGCTGGGAAAAAGGAAAAATGACAGGGACACATGGTGAAGTGTGCATAGGCATCCTGTGAAGTGGGCCTTGCTGGGATTGGGAGAACCTGGTGGGGCCAAGTTGCAAACAGTGCACTGGTGCTGGGAGGAGTCATGTCAGGCATAAAGTGAAGTAGTGTGGCCATGGGGATGAGGTGGTATGGAAGAGGCCAGAAAGAGAAGCCCTTGCCAGGCATGGAGGGAAGCAGCAAAGACACAGGGTGAGCAGCACATGAGACGCTAGTGAGGGGAGTTTGCCAAGTGTGTGGGGAAATGGTGGGGGGACAGGCCATGTGGTGTGGCCAGCAAGGTGGGCTTTGCTGGAAGCAGAAGGCAGTGACATGGGAAGTCTCTGAGGGAGGCCTCACTGGCATAGGCAGGCTCAGACAGACTCAGGGAGAAAAGAGTTAACTTTTCTCAGATTCTGTTACAAGATACAAGAAGAAACATGGTAGGGAAACTGAGAGTGGGCAATGTAGAGGAAATGACTCTTTAGACTGATCTGTGGTTTTAACATGCTAAACATAGGCAACTCTAAAGGTTTAGATTAAACTGCACCAGGTGTCAAAAAATGGCCTTAACACAAATACAATCAAACAAAAAAATAGTCAAGAAAGTAACTGACCACTAGAGTAAACTCATCAAAATAGGCAGATGCCTAGATATCAACAAACAATTACAAGCCATTCTAGGTAAAAGGAAGATGTGACCCAGTAAAAGGAACAAAGAAAAAACCAGAGGAGACAGAGAATTTGGAACAATTAATCAAAGATATCCACTAAAATCTCCTAAATCAATTCAAGTAAATGAATGGAGAGAGAAAGGTTATTAAGAAGACACTAAAAAATTTAAAAAAAAAAGGAGAAGACACTAGGTGTGCATGTAGAATTAATCATAAACATACACAGAAAATTAACAGATCCTATGGTAATGGAAAACACAACAGAATACTTTAAAAATAAAATAGAAGAACACAACAGCAGATTTGAACAGTCAGAGGAAGGAAGTATTGAGTTAGAATACAGAACATCCGAAATCACACAGATGGAACTTATAGAGAAAAAAATGAAAATAATTGTTCAGGGTCTCAGTGAATTGAATAACAGCATGGGATACATAAACATACACATGATAGATATTTCAGAGAGAGAAGAGAAAAAAGAGAGTTTGAGGAAATAATGGCTGAAAAATTTCCCAACTCATATGAGGTACATGTATGTACATGTTCAGGAAGTGCAGCATAATCCAAACAGAATATATTCTAGCTTAACTACTTCAGGACACATACTTATCAGATTGCCAAATGTCAAAGATAAAAAGAATCCTGAAAGTGGAAAAGCAACCTATCATATACAAGGGATATGTGATAAGATTACGTTCTATTTCTCATCTGAAAATATGGAGGCAAGAAAGCAGTGGTTTCACCTATTTATGTGCTGAAAGAGAAAAACCACCACCCAAGAATTCTGTATCAAGCAAAATTCACTTTCCATAATGAAGGGATATCAAAATATTCAGAGGTAAACAGAAATTCAGATAATTTGTCAACACGTCTTTCCATTCCAGAAATACTAAAATGAGTTCTGTTAGATGAAATGAAAAGACAGGAGAGAGGGGTTTGGAGGACAGTGTAGAAAAGTAAAACATTATCCATAAGATACGACATGTAAAAAATTAAAAATTATGGAAAAATCTGTAGGGACTCAAGAAATTGAAGGACAACGCAAAATACATAAACATACATATCATGGACTTAAGGAAATGGGGCAGTAGGAGTGTTTGAGGAAGAAATGGCTGGAAATTTCCCAAATTTTATTAGTGACATGGATATACATGTCCATGAAGTGCAGCATACTCAAAGCTTAATAAATCCTAGCAGACTTACCATGAGACACATACTTATTAGACTGTCAAAAGCTCAGGACAAGGGCAAAATCTTAAAGCAGTAAGAGAAAAGAAATCCATCACATATAAGGGAAACTCAATAATATCAGTGCTGACTATTATAATGAAGTCATTGAGACACGATGGTAGTGGTAGGATATTCTTAAGGTGCTGATAGAAAATACTCCTGGCAAAGAATTCTGTACCCAGCAAAGTTATTACTAAAAGTTAAGGAGAGTTAAAAATGTTCACAAACAAAGAAATCCAGAGAATTTGTCAACAAGCAAACTGCCCTTCAAGAAATACTAAATGGGGCTCTGCATGTTGAAAAGAAAGTAAAAGGAGATAAAGGGTTAGAGAAGTGTAGAAGGGCAGATTATTCATAAGAGCAACTAAAAGGATTTAAAAAATGAATTATGACACATTTAAACCTAAATAAAAATGGCTAAAGAAAGTATTGCCTTTACAGTAGTAACATTGAATGCTAATGAATAAAATTCTTAAAGCAAAAGATATATATTGGCAGAATAGGTAAGGAAATATGTCCCACATATAGACTGTCTACAAGAAACGCACCATAGATACAATGACACAAACAGGTTGCAAGTGAAAGGTTGGAAAATGATTTTACCTGGAAACATTAACCAAAAAAGGGCAGGAGTAGCTGAAATAATATTGGAAAATATACACTTTAATTGCAAAACTATTGTAAGAGACAAAAGACACTATATTCTAATAAAAGGGGTAATCTAACAAGTAGAAAGAATAATCATAAGTATTTATGCACATAACCATGGAACCCCCAAAATACTTGAGGCAAATCCTGGCAAATCCAAGTGGAGAAAAAACACCTCTACAATCATTGTAGGGGAATTTAATACACCATTATCACCACTAAAAAAAGTTTTGACAGAGACTTACTAAAGAAACAGAGACTTTGGATACTACATTAGAAGAATTATTCCTATCATATGGTCAGAAAGGAAATTGGCAGAAAAATCAGTAACTACCTTAAAGCAAATGAAAATGAGAATACAATATGACAGTTATGAGATGCAACTAAATCAGTGCTGAGAGGAAAATTTATAGCCCTAAATCCTTACATTAACATAGAAGAAAGAGCTAGAATCAAAGACCTAACTGCCCACTTGGAGGGATATAGAAAAAAACCACAAACTAATCCCAAAGTGAGTAGAAGGAAAGAAATAATAAAGATTAGAGCAGAATTAAATGAAATTGAGAATTTAAAAAAATTAGGAAGAATTAAAAAAAACAATCCTGTTTCTTAGAGATTAATAAAAATGAAAAACCCTTAGCTAGAATAACAAAGAAAAAAAAGATGAAAATTAATAAAATCAGAAATGAGAGAGTGGATATCACCACTGATCCCACAGAAATAAAAATTTTATGCCAACAAGATAGACAATTTAGATGAAATGCATGAATTTCTAGAAACACACAAGCAATATACCTTAATGAAAAAAGAACTCATCAATCCAACCACAAGTAGTGAGATTGAACTAGTCATCAAAAAAAAAAAAAACCCAACCAG
>JAQZBX010055214.1:0-18474 GCA_029593785.1 Cabassous unicinctus | reverse complement strand
TTATTTGAGTCCAACTCTGTCACTCTCAGGAGCACAGATTCCAAAGTAGAGCCCACTGATAAGGCATCAATCTTTGGAGCTATCCCCCCTTATATAGGACCTGGGGGTCTCCAGAACCCTCTGGAGCCCCTCTGTGTGGGGTGATATCCACTTTGGTGTTCTATGAGATCCTACTGAGGTGTGCATAAGCGTTACCTCTGGGATGACCTCCTGACTCTCTTTGAAGTCTCTTAGCCACATGAACTCATTTCTCTTTACCTTTTCCCCCTTTTATTCAAGGTCTTTTTCCAGTCATGTTGCCAGTTGGCACTTGGTCTTAATCCCTCGTTGCCAGGGAGGCTCATCCCTGGGAGTCATGTCCCACATTGGGGGAAGGTAATGCATTCATATACTGAGTTTGGCTTAGAGAGAGGCCACATTTGAGCAACAAGGAGGGTCTCAGGTGGCAACCCTTAGGCACCCCATAACCGTAGGCTAAGTTTCAATTACAAGAGCAAAGACTCATAAGGCTAGTCATCAATAACAAGAACACATCAGTGGGCCATACTCTTTTGCCAGACACTGCCCCTGCACTCGGGGGACTTTTGCTGCTCCCTTGGGAAATGTGGCAGAGATCTCCAGACTGGGAATTCAGATTCCCTCATTTATTGAATGATTGTCTACCCACCATGACCATGCCCAATCCATTGATCATTTGAAAAATATTATATATCTTTCATGTATATTCAGATGAACTTACTCCCATGAAACCTCCATCCCAGACACCCCCACCAATGATCCTCTGCAGCCCTCATTGTAACCCTTCTGATCTAAACCTTCCTTGAACATGAAGCCCATATAATAACCAAATAAAATTAATGGGAAAAGAAATAATAAGCTTAAATGCAAGAGATAAGTACAAGGAAACTCAGAAGAAAAAACACAAAACTAAACTAAAAATGTAATTATCAGATTGGGACATTCAAAAAAATGAAAAAATTAAAAAAATTTAAAAAATTCCTTTTTAAAAACATTATTCTTTTTTCCTTTTATCACTGTATTATCGGATGTCCAGTGTATTGTGACACCATCCCACTCTCATTCCCCAGTGTCTCCCAAATTTTCATTTAATATTCAAAGAAATTTTAGGTCACAGCAAAGTCACACACAGAATTCTAGAGACTCCCACATACCCAAGCTCCCTCCTCCTTCCCCACCCCATATTAAAACTTTTTTTAATGGATGTTAGCCTTGTTATAACTGTTATACAGATAGTAAAATATAGCAACTAAACATTATCCATGGTTTACAGTATACTTTACAATTTAGACAGTACAGTTTAATAATTTTTGTTGGTATTTATCATGTCCTGTGTCCATTACTGTAAGGTAATGAATAACCTTTTCCATGACCACTAAATACCCCATTTGATCTTAACTATTCCTTCCTCCCCATCTCCCTGGGGCATATGACACTCCCCTGTCTTGACTCATGGAATTGCAAGATTCATAGTTACATGCCCTGTGTATTCCAACCTGCCCTTCCTAATCTACCCACCTGTCAACTCTGCACCACCAAACCCAGTAATATCACTACACATCTGTCCTATCCTTCAATGTATTCTTTTTTTCTGAGTTTCCATATATTTTATCTCTTGCATTTAAGCTTATCATTATTATTTCATTTTCCTATTAATTGTATTTGGTTATTATATGGGCTTCATCTTCAAGGAAGGTTTAGATCACAGAAAGGTTACAATGGGGGCTGCAGATGATATCTGGTGGGGGGTGTCTGGGATAGGGGATTCATGGGAGGAATTTCATCCAAATATACATGAAAGATATATAAAATTTTTCAGGTGACTAAGGGATGGGGCATGGTCATGGTAGGTAGACTATCACTCAATAAATGAGGGAATACTGAATTCCTAGCCTGGAGAGCCCTGCCACAGTCCCCAAGGAAGCAGCAACAGTCCCCCGAGTGCAGGTGCCATGTCTGGCAAAAGAGTATGGTCCACTGATTGGTTCTTGTTATTGATGACTAACCTTATGAGTCTTTGCTCTTGTAATTGAAACTTAGCCTACTGTTATGGGGTCCCTAAGGGTTGCCATCTGAAAGCCTCCTTGTTGCTCAAATGTGGCCTCTCTCTAAGCCAAACTCAATATATGAATGCATTACCTTCCCTCCAGCATGGGATATGACTTCCAAGCATGAGCTTCTCTGGCAATAAGGGATTAATTCCAAGTGCCAACTTGCAATATGCCTGGAAAATGACCTTGAAAAAAATGGGGAAAATGTAAAGAGAAATGAGTTTATGTGGCTAAGAGACTTCAAAGAAAGTCAGGAGGTCATCCCACAGTTAATGCTTATGCACACCTCAGTAGAATCTCATAGAACACCAAAGTGGATATCACCCCATACAGAGGTGTTCCTGAGGGCTCTGGAGACACCCTGGTCCTTTATAAGGGGGGATAGCTTCAAAGATTGATGCCTTATCAGTGGACTCTACTTTGGAATCTGTGCTCCTGAGAGTGACAGAGTTGGACTCAAATAAGTCCTCCTTGCACATCGTCCATGAGTCCCTTCTATTCAAACCTATATGTGATGCTGGAGATTGTAGGTGTACTTCCAGAGACTGGAGCCTCTGGCCTGCCTATGTGCCAGCTGTGCCTGAAATCTTGGTGGAGCTGCAACTCCTACTCTACAGTTCAATGGACTCACCCAAGTCACCTGGTGAGGAGATGATGATGGACAATGGCCATCCCAGGGAATGGAGAGAGCCTGCAGCTGCTGGCAGGATAATACCATCCACCGTATCCATGGAATATTTGCCCACACTTACTCGGAGGTGGAGTGGGCATCACCATCCCAGACTCCTCAAGATTGGGGGAAGAGCTATGGAGTATAGTGGACTTAATGGTATTCTGTTGTAGACATATTGTGATTCAAGCAATGGAAGAAATTATAACAGTGAGGTGGATCCAGTGGCCAGTAGACACTTTTGGAGCAGGGAAGGAAAAGCAGTTGTAATACAGGTGCTTTTTTAGGTCTTGGGAATTATCCTGAGTGACATTACAGTGACAGATATTGGTCATTTTACATCAGCATATAACATGCAGAACTATGTGGGAGAAAGTGTGGTATACAATGTGAACTATGGTCCATGCTTAGTGGCAAGGCCCCAGGATCTGTGTATCCATTGCAGGTGATGTGCCACATTAATGAAAGATGTTTATGTGGGATGTTATGGGAGGTGTGGGTGGTGGGGAACATGGGAATCCCTGTAATTTTTGGGTAACATTTATGTAATCCAGGCATCATTTAAAATATATTTTAAAAAATAACATCCATGTAAGCAAATGCACATATATGCATATATATTTATGTATCATTTTACAAATAAAAAAAAAGAAATAAAAAATTGTGCAAGAATAGTCAGTAATACCGCTATGTACAGCAGGGGAAACAGATTGAGAGGGGAGGAATTTCACTGTTTGTCTGTGTTTTTTATTATTATTGAAATAATGAAAATGCTTTAACAATGATTGAAGTGATGAACACAGGATTTGTAATCATATGAAATACCATTGATTGTACAGTTTGGGTAAGATATAGTTGTATTAATATATAAAAATAAAACTGATTTGTTTTTTTAAAAAAAAACAATGTTGAAACACAAGTTTCACCATGATATTGCTTTGTTTCAAAACCTGAGTTAATTACCTTCTTCATTGACTGTCCCATACTTGAATAGAGTTGAAAACAATGTTAAAACACAAGTTTCAGGGAGCCGATGTGGCTTAGTCATTGAGCACTGGCTTCCCACATACGAGGTCCTGGGTTCAATCCCTGGGCCCAGTATCTCAAAAAAACAAAACAAAAGAAACAAACAAAAAACTCCACAAGTTTCAGATAGTGAGCTGTGAAAGTACTATCTTGCTTAGTTTTGAAACTGAGTGAATTACATGTTTCATGCATGTCTCTTTGTTTATCTTCACTTACACTGTTAAAACACAAGATTCATGTAGTGAATTGTGAAACCATTATCTTGCATAGATTCTAAAACTGAGAAAATTACATACCTCATTCACTTCAACATGCTTATCTTCACTTACAATGTTAAAATCAAAGTTCCATGTAGTGAGCTGCAAGACCAATATCTTTCTTAGCTTGGAAACCTGAGAGAATTACATTCTTCTTACACTTTATTGTGCTTATCTTTACTTACAAATATGTTAAAACACTAGTTTCATCCAGTGAGATTGAAATGAGTATCTTGCTTAGTCTTGAAAAGAGAGTGAATTACATGCTTCTTTCACTTCAATGGGCTTATCTCCACTTACAAACAATTCAAAACAAGTTACCTTTGTTAAGTGGTGAAAATATTATTATGCTTAGTCTTGAAAACTGTGTGAATACATGCTTCATTCACTCCATGTACTTATATTGACTTGAAAACAATGTTAAAACACAAGTTTCATTTAATGAATTGTGAACCCAAGATCCTCATTTGTTTCAAAAATTGAATGAATTCCATGCTTCAGTCATTTCTATGTGGTATCTTCACTTAGAACCCATGTTAAAATGAAAGTTTTAGCTGGTGAGCTGCAAAACCAATATATTCCTTAGTTTCAAAACTGAGGGAATTACATGCTTCATTCATTTCTGTGTACTGGAATTGACTTGAATACAATGTTAAACCACAAGTTTCACTTAGTGAGTTGTAAACCTGTATCTTGCTTAGTTTCAAAAAACTGAATGGATTACATGCTTCATTCACTTCTAAAAACACTTATTGATTGAAAACATTATTAAAACACAATTTTCTCTAAGGGAGCTGTGAAACTAGTATTTTGCTTAGTTTAGAAAACTGAGTGATTTGCATGCTTCATTCATTTCTGTGTGCTAAAATTGACTTTAAAGCAACGTTAAAACACAAGCTTTATCTCATAAGCTTTGAAGAGTATCTTGTTTTGAAAACTGAGTGAATTAATGCTTCATTCAATTCTATGTGCTTGTTTTCAATTACATTAAAAAAAAGTTTCATCTAGTGAGCTGCAAAACTAGTATCTTTAGTTTCCATAGCTAAGTGAATTACATGCTTCTTCACTTTCATGTACCTGTATTGATTTGAAAATAATGCTAAAACCCAAGTTTCATGTAGTTCACTGAGACACCAGGAAATTGACTGAATTACATCTTTTTTCACTTCCATGTACTTTTAATTTTTAAAAAACAAATTTAAAGCCAACTTTCATGTAGTGGGCTTCAAAACCAGTGTTTCTTAATTTCAAAAACAGTTACATGCTTCATCCACATCTATGTGGTTATCTTCTCTTACAAACAAGGTTAAAACACAAGTTTCATTTATTGAGATGTGTAACCAGGATCTTTCTTAATGTGAAAATCAGAGTGAATTACATTCTTTATTCATTTATATGTACATGTATTGACTTGAATACAATGTTAAAACACAAGTTTCATCTAGTGTGCTGCAAAAAAAAGGGCCTTGCTTAATTTAAAAAACTGAGTGAATTACATACTTCATTCCCTTCTATATCCTTACCTTCACTTACAAACAATATTTAAAAAATCAAGTTTCATCTAGTGACCTGCAAAACCAGTATATTGGTCAGTTTACATATCTAAGTGAATCACATGCTTCATTCACTTCTATGTGTTTACCTTCACATACAATGTTAAAACACAAGTTTCAGGCAGAGAGATGCAAAACCAGTATCTTGTTTACTTTTGAAAAATGAGTACGTTACATACTTCTTTTGCTTCAATGGGCTTATCATTACTTAGATACAATGTTAAGACACAAGTTACATTTCATGAGTGGCAAAACAAGTATTGTGCTTAGTTTTAAAAACTGAGTGAAATAAAATGCCTCTTTCACTTCCATGTACTTGTATTGGCTTGAAAACAATGTTAAAACTCAAGATTCATGGCGTGAACTGCAACACCACGATCCTGCTAAATTTCATATTCTAAGTGAATTACATGCTTCATTCACTGCTATGTGCTTATCTTTACTTATAAACAATAATAAAACACAAGTTTCATCTAGTGTGTTGTGAAAAAAGGACCTTGCTTAATTTCAAAAACAATGAATTGCATGCTACATTCACATCTATGTATTTGTAGAGACTTGAAAACAATGATAAAACACAAGTTTCATCTAGTGAGCTGTGAAACCAGTATGGTGCTTAGTTTCAAAACTGAGTGAATTACATCTATCATTCACTTATATGTATTTGTATTCACTTGAAATAATATTAAAACACATTTTCACTTAGTGAGCTGTGAAACCAAGTCCTTGCATAGTTCCAAACCTGAGTGAATTATATGCTTCATTCATTTATTGTGCTTACCTTCACTTACAAACAATGTTAAAACACAAGTTTTAAGTAGTTAGGTCAAAACAGTATCTTGTTTAGTTTCAAAAACTGTGTGACTTGCATGCTATATTCACATCTGTGTATTTGTATGGACTTGAAAATAATGTTAAAACACAAGTTTCATCCTGTGAGCTGTGAAACCAGTATCTTGATGAGTTTTGAAAACTGAGTGAATTACATGCTTTTTTCACTTCTCTGGACTTGTATTGACTTGAAAACACTGTTTAAAAAACAAGTTATCCTGACAAATAGAACAGACAGCTTCTCAGGTCCAGTTGAGTGTAAAGGCTAGTCTAGTTTAGAAGAGACAATTTCAGGAAATAACAACAAAGGTAATTTGTGTGCATAATCCTGAAGAAATTCCTTGGTAGTGATGGGGTAGCTATTTTGGAAAGCACAGATATGTTGGCTAATATCATAAAAATATAATTGGTTAAAGTCTTAAAATACTAGTGGAGATAGGAATAGTTTTAGAGCTTCTCTTTTCAGGGTAAAGAAACACATGAAACATTCCTGAGACATCACAGGACCTGCAATGGTCCAGGAACTGACAGCAGGCAGGACAGCAGGTGAATGAGGATGGGCTGCACTGGAGAGGGTGGCAGGCTAGTTCATTTCAGGACCTAAAGGCCACGGTAGGGCCAAGACACTTATGCAAAGGTTAGCACACAAAATGAGTTTTTTCATCAACCATTCATGTAATCATGAGATGACACTGATTCCCACCACCCATTTATATAATAATAAGAATGAATTGGTGAAAAAATTATGAATATGTACTAAATAGGACTTCCAAAGGGATACAGAATCACAGTATGAGATTTTAAGTTAAGAGAAGAAGGGAAAATTGGCAGAGATCTAAAACATTAATGAAAAAAGCAAAGAGAAGCATCCCAGATAGGGGAATGTCTAAGAAATAAATATTTCTTAAATATCACACATATACACAAAGGACATATTTGAAAAAAGGCAGAAGGAAAAAGAAATAACTAAAACCTTATTAAATGAGTAGAGAGCATCTGAAAGCTATGTAAAACAGATCCAAAACTGATAAAATTAATGTTACTAGTAAAGATAACAAAGTGAATGATATGAAAAATTTTATGATTTAATTCAATAAATATTTTAATAAGAGAAACAAAGTGTGATTAAAGAATGTAAAAATAAAAATTCTTTAATAACATTCTTTCACACTATCTCTAAAACAAAGATAAGTATTTACTGTCAGGACAAAAAAGAAAAAAAAAAGAAACAGAATCCTAATATGGGGAAAAGTTTCCTCAACTGGTTGAGATACTGGAGAATACCTACAAAGCATTCAGGGACTCCAATATGACTCTTATAGTATTATAAACACATAAGTTCTTCTCAAATATCATAGCAAGAGATGGAGAATTTTTGCATATATATCCTACCCATAGATGAACAAAAAAGAATTCATATGGTCAAATGCAGACAGTCACAAGGACATATATTAAGTGAAAGAAGTCAAAGCAAACTCATTTCATAGTGGTCTCCAAGGTGGAATTAATGGGAATTATGTCATGAAATAGAGAGTAAATGTTTTACATAGAACATACCTACACAGTCAATTTTGAGATGTAACAAATCTTTAATGCTCCCAAATCATCCATGCATCCATTCATTCAAAAATATATTGTTCAAAAAATGTACAAATTCTCAGCAAAGCAAAAGTAGTGAATTATGTCCTTTGTGACTTTAGGAAGGGTGAGTACTTTGCTCAGGCTTTCCCTCTTGATCTCTTAAAGAGCTACCTGGAAGCAGGTGTTCTGCATCTTCAGTATTACTTTAATATATAAAAGCATCCATTGCCATGCCGCAGCAGGTTTGACATTGCCCAGCTCCTCCTGGTCTGTGTGGACAGATCAGCTTAGCGCTGAGGTTAAAATTTAGGCACCTCTTTGTTTCCATACATAAAAACCACATTACCCCATATCTCTGTCAAAAAATAATCTGATATCTGATATCCATTCACAAATCATTTGTCTTCCTTTTATTCAGAAATGCAGTGGCTTAAAGAGAGGTTATTTAGTGGGGCCTCTCAAATCCCAGCACCAGTAATGGACTAGGCATTAGTCCAGGTATTACAAATACAGATGGACAGTTGAATGACAAGAATTATTCTTGCCTCCTTGCCTCTTACATTCTAGCAATATTTAAATAGAAAAGCAAAGATGAACTGTATTAGTCAGCCAAAGGGGTGCTGATGCAAAATACCAGAAATCTGTTGGCTTTTATAAAGGGTATTTATTTGGGGTAGAAGCCCACAGTTACCAGGCCACAAAGCATAAGTTACTTCTCTCACCAAAGACTGTTGCCACATGTTGGAGCAAGATGGCTGATGATATCTGCAAGGGTTCAGGCTTCCTGGGTTCCTCTCTTCCTGAGTCTTGTTTCTCTCTAGGCTCAGCTCCTCTGCTCTCTTGTCAAGGCCAGGTGTAGATTATCAAACAAATGGCTCATCTCTCTTCCTGGGGCCTCTGCTGTGTCCAATTGAGCCTTCTTTCATTTCTCACATATATGCTTACCTATGTGTTTACTTCGACAGGCTCCAATATCAAAACTCCAAACTCCCTTCTCTATGGTGCAGTTTCTCTGTGAGTCCCCACCAAGACCACTTGGTGGGGACTCGAAGTCCTACTGACATGGCCCAATTAAAGCCTCAATCATTATTTAATCATGGAAACATGAAACATCTGAAAACAATATAATCAAATATGCCCAAAGGAACAAACCAGCTTACAAACATAATCCAATATCTTTTTTTTTTTTTTTTGGAATTCATAACCAATATCAAACTGCTACACCAACCATGGTATAAAACAAAAAATCTTTAATATGAGCAAAGTATAAACTAAAACTATAAACCAAAAGCCTACCCTCTCATACTGTATCATATATAAAATGAACCTTTCTTGATGTTCATCATCCAATATATCCAAACAAATTCAGGATGTTGAAGATAGAATGGGTTCCACAATTCTCCAAGAAATTTATATATGAAAGCACCACATCTTGAAAGGGAAAAAAAGCTAAACCAATATTCACATGTTAATTCTTTGCCTTATATTGCAGACAATATATAATTTATAAACAGAAGAAATACCTAAGAGGCAGATCAAAATGCCCAATAGTGCTGTTTTCCATGATGATAATGCTGTATCTGTTTATGTATCCCTCCACAGTCCATTACAGAAGCTACTGGGCACATGTAGCTATTGAGCTCTTGAAATTTGGCTAGTTCTACTGAGGGACTGAACTTTTAGTTTTATTTGATTTAAATCATCATCAATATAAATCTAACAGCCTCATGTGGGTACTGCTTATGGTACTGCACAGCACAGACCTAGAATCTTGGAGGATGCCAATAAAACTAGTGAAATAGATTCAAGACAAAAATGGTAAAAGAACTTTGAGCCAAAAATTGGTGAGATTAAAGAGAGCAAAGTTGATGCAATAAAATTTCGCATGTTGCTTTGATATAACAAATGCCTGAATGTAAAGAGAACTTATAAAAATACATACTGAGGTCTGCTCACAGTTTATTGATTGGAGACCTCAACAGATTTCCCAAATTTTAAGACACAGTGAGGTCAACCCATTTCTCAAATACATTCCAGAGGAAGTGAGTGTGCATTTTTCTTAAAGTTCTGCACTTTCTCTCTTCTTGGACACATACACCCATTATTTTGCAGTTAATGAACCTAAGAAAATCTATATTACAGGAGTTGCACCCTGATTACACAGATAATAAGCCTAGTCAGGGCTTCATTCTGTGGGATACTCACTGTTCCTCTTGATTGGATTTACCAGACAATTATAGAATTATAACTGCCATATGAGGTTGGAGAATAAAGAGGTAAGGCCATTCTGAAGGGCAGAGGAAAGATTCATTCATTACTTTATTCCTTCATATATGCTGCTGACTGCATTATTGTGTATGGAACTATTCTAGGTCTTGGAGATGAAGAAGGGAGTCAAAGACACTGGCTCCCTATAGAGAAAAGGCTGAACTTCCCTGAAATAAATCTGGAAATATCAATAAGTGTAAGATGGATAAATATGAACCTTTCAATATGTATAATCATGTGACCAAAATAAAACAGGTTCCTGGGATGAAGGAAGGAAAATGGGAGTGGTAGTAGAGGCCACAGAGTACTACCTAGATTAAGTTACAGGAGATATTATCTATCCTAATGAAAATGTGAAGATGATTTTAGACTTGTTTTTGATAAGGAGAAATTAAGTAAAAATTCTAGTATATAGCATAGTGAAGGACATAAATTTATTGCCATTTTATTCACAATCAAATTGAACATTTGAAAGGAATTCCAGGGTTTCCTTTTCAATTTGACATTTTGCATTTTTATTTTTCTCTGAATATGGTATAATTTCTTGCATGAAATCAAATATGAAAAACAAATGTTCACTTAAATTTCAATGTATTAATGTTAATATTCCCATGTATTCATTAAAATATATGTTTTGGGTTGTGGGTGTAGCTCAGTGGTTGAGTGCCTGCTTCCCATGTACAAGGTCCCAGGTTCAATCCCTGGTGCCTCCCAAATATATATATATATATATTTCAAAGTAACTTGGACTTCTTTGAATAAAATATCATACAGTTTTTGTGCTTGTGATTACACTTTTTATTTTTGTGAATTCACATAAAAAAGTAACCATTTTAAAGTATACAATTGTGGCATTTAGTGTATTCACAAGGTTGGACATCAGCTTTATCTAAAGCCAGAACATTTCTGACTTCCCCAAAGAAACCCCATCCCCACATAGTCACTCCCCATTCCCCACTCCTACCAAATCCTGCCAACCAGTAATATTCTTTCTGTGTAGTTACCTATTCTTGATATTGCATATACATGGAATCATTTTAAAAATGTGAACTTTTAGGTCTGGCTTCTTTTACTTAACATCTTAATCTGTTTGTCTATTGTTGTAGCATGTACTGTTGTTGTACCTAATTGTGGCTGAATAGTTTTAAAATCACTTCTTTAACACTACTATTTAATGAATTATTAGCCACTTCTAAACATGTGAAACAAGTTTTCAAATAGGAATTCCATAAATCAGTGTTACAATTTCTCTATTACTTTATTTATCTTATAAATTGAACAAAAATGGTAGCTAAGGTAATACTCATGATTAGTTTGTATAGCATATTGTATCTAAAAATAAAAAAAAGACTTGGTGACCTTTATCACAAGTGGAAAAAATTATCAATGCATTCATTTTGTTTTCTTTTTGGATTTCTGACACACATTGGCAATAGGCTACATATATGCAGTTTTCAACTGGAGTTAGAAACAGGTTTAAAAACAACAAAAACTCAAATAACTGTGTTTCTGGAATTAACCATTTGCTAAAATTCTACTATTACCATTTGCTTTGCATATCCCCAGTGATTATCCAATTAGTGTTTCAGTTTAACAGACCTTGTTAAATTACTGTGTCAAATGTATTTTTAGTCTGTGGTATAAAGAAAGAATATTCTGCCCCTCCCAGGAAAGTGTGTATTGTATGATGATAGAGACAGGTGTATACGGAAAGCACTTGGCTCAATGTACTCATAAACGTAGAACAAGATGCTTATAATGTCTCAGAGGAGGCCTCCTGTGCGCCCGGCGGGGCTGGGCGGCCACTTCCACTCAGGGCGGCAAGTGCGGGGGTGGGGACGCGAACTGTCCCACCGGGGGCCGGGGCCGGGGGCCGGGCCTAGGGGCCGGGCCGAGGTGAGGAGCGAAGGCCGGGCTGAGGGGCCACGGGCCGGAGGGCGGCGGAGGGGCCATGGGCCGGGGCTGCCGTGGGCGTCTGGAGGAGGAAGCAAGAAAGGGAAGCAGGTGAAGGGCCGCGGGCCCACGAGGGGCTGGGGCTGCGCAGGAAGGCCCTGGGGCCCTGGTGCGAGTGGGGACCAGGCAGAGGTGGGCGTGGGCGGGAAGCGGCGAAGAGCGGGGTGCGGGGCCTCGAAGGATGAAGTCGGGCCTTGGGGCAGCCGGGGGTGTGGGGCCGCCGAGGGGAGGCTCTGCAGGTCCCGGGCGCTGTCGGAGCGCTCGCGGCGTGGCTGCCAGGGGGTCACAGGGCCAGGAGGGCGCCTGAGGGGACTCTGCTGTGGTCCGGGTGGGCCGAGCGCGGTCGGGGAAGGGCCGTGGGGCTCCGAGGTGGGGAAGCGGCCCGGGGCCGAGGGACCCCGGAGCGCGAGGCTCAGTCAGGAGGAGCGGGTGCCGCGTGCATGGGAAGAGGACGCCAGTCCACGGGAGGACACCCGGGTGGTCCCAGGACCCCGCCCCGTTGTTCAGGCGCCGTGACTCGGTTCAGAAGCGCTTCCTGGGACGCAGCGCTTTGCTTGCCCCCGCACCCCTTCAGTGGCCGTGAACTGCACCTGCAGGCCGCTGGGGTCCTTCTCCCGTGGGGCGAGCCGGCCGGCAGCCTCAGCAGGGACTCTGCGCCGCCCAGGCCGTGTTCGTCTTGTTGACGGAAGCTGGGGGAACAGGTGGAGCCGAGTTGGGGGCCAGAAAATTTTCGAGGGTTGGTATTTTGGAGCCAATTGGGTATAAAGTTGATATAGATATGCCTATCGTTTACTTGACTTCATCTTTTGGATACAAAGCAAAAGATGTGCTTGTCTTTAGGGACTGCTAGCTTGTTATAGCTTTGCATGAGTTCAGTGACATGTTGGCAGTTGGATTTAGGATATAGTTCATGGCACTTTAGTTTATGTCATTTTAAAAACGTGGATTTTATTACAGGCCAAGAGTAATTGATAACACTTTTCAAGGAGATGGGAAATAGAGATGAGGGTTGAGTACTACCATTGTCATGGAAACCGAGTTTTAATCTACTGTTTATCCTTTTCAAAATAAGTGCTTTATAATGTGGGGGGGAAAAGCGCTCAGAGGCGGCAGGGCTCAATTCTGATTGGAAGGAAAAGAGAATGCATTTCAGAGCTTGCAAAATTTAAGTTTTGACGGATGGGCTTAGGGGCATAAATGCAGGGAGGGAATTAAAAGAAAAAGGAAAAAAGATTTCAACAGTGAAGCTATCTTGTCTTAATCTTTTCTTTATTGTTAGGTATTTTATTTGATTTGAACTCTGCTAATTATAGTTTTTTTAAAAAAGATAGTCTATTTCTTCTTGTGTCAGTTTTCATAATTTGTGTATTTCTAGAAATGTATCCAATCTACATTATTTAAGTTTTTGGTTTTCAATTGATCACAGTATCTTCTTGCAATCCTTTTTTATTTCTCTAAAGTCAATAGTAATGTCCCTACATTTTAGTTTTTGGTGTTTTCTTTTTTCTTTGTCAGTCTAGCTAAAGGTTTGACAATTTTATTGATGTTTTCAAAGACCCAACTTTTGGTTTTGTTAATTTTGTCTATTGTGCCTGGATATGTTACCTCTCAGATCAATGATCAGAGCACCCCATCCCCTTATCACTCTCATGATTTGTATATTGGTGCACTTGATGGTGTACCATAGCTGTGTTAGACTAATTTTGCTTTTAATATATCTTTTTTCTTTCTGCTCCTCATCCTGACTCAATTCAACTGTCTTGTCTTCAAGTTCACTGGTTCTTTCTTGTGCCAGCTCTATCTGCTCTTGAATCCCTACCGATCATTTTTCATTTCAATTATTGTGGCCTTCACCTCCAGTAGTTCTGTTTGGTTCCTTTTAAAATTTCCATCTCTTTACTTAGACACTCATAATACTCATTCATTGTTTTCTTGTATTTCCTATATTCCCCTATCTCTTATATTGCTAATTCATAGGTTTTTCTCTGGACTTTCCTTTATATCCTTGAGCATTTTTTAAGATCATTTTTTAAAGGTTTTCTTTGGTATGTCCACATTCTCGTCTTCATTGTTTGTGTTTTCTGTTTTTTATTTTCTTTCTTTTGATGGGCCATTTCCTGTAAATTTGTCTTGTACTCTTTTATTGTACATTGTACATTTTAATATTTTAAAATGTTAACTCTGGGATTTATTCCTTGAGATGTCTGTTTTTTATTTTTATTTTTAAATTTTTAGTTCAAACTTTATTTAAAATTCAAACAATAAAATTACATACAAAAGGCAGCTCAACAAGTTATGGAAGTATTACTCCTAAAAAGTCCTGTCCAGGCATTTTTATCTCATCTAATCCCAACAGCACACTCAATTGTTCCTCCACTGTTCAAAAAGATACACAGATGAACACAGATTAAATTACATCATCAGGGTCTACTTATTAATAAAAATAATGAAGAGGAAAAAATGTTTAATCATATTCATATCTCATAAACCAAATCTCATATTTTTTTAACCTTTAGCATTGACATAGTACTTTTTTTATTTTGCTGCAAAACCATTAAAATATTATTGTTAAATATAGTCTATAAATTACATTAGTTATATTTTTCCCATGTGTCACTATTTTTAACATAATGTAGTAGAACATTCCTGTGTTTATGTTATTAAGCACAATCCTCGTCTACTCCCAAAATCATTGTTTTACATTCCCAACATTATCCTCCAGTTGTTCTGCAACTAACATAATCTTCCTATATTACTTGTTTCAGTTACAATCACATCCATAAATCAACAGGGTTTGTTACATTCATTATTATGTTACCATCAAGGCCAGCCATTATCATATATTTATGTTCAACCTTATTAAATTCTCAACAGCTTATTCTCCTCCTGCTCATCCCACATTCCAACTCCCACCAACATACACTCCATAGTCCAACTCCATAGGTCTGCTCCTTGTACTCAGTGCATATCAGTGAGACCATACGATATCCATCCTTTTGTCTCCGGCTTATTTCATGCAATATAATATCCTCAGGGCTCTTCCATGTTGTCATGTGTTTCCCCAGCTTTTTCTTAGAGTTGAATAATATTGCATTGTATGAATATACCACATCTTGTTTCTCCCTTCATCAGTTGATGGATACATGGATTATTTTATTTTTTAACAATAGTGAATAATGCCACTATGAACATTGGTGTGCAAACATCTGTTCCTGTCCTTGCTTTCGGGTCTTCTGAATATATTCTTATTAGAATTCTGTATTTAGCTTCCTGAGGGACATCCAAATCATCTCCCACAGAGGCTGTAACATTTTACAGTCCCACCAACAGTGAAAGAGTGTTCCTATTTCTCTACATCTTCTCCAACACTTGAAGTTTTCTGTTCTTTTAATAATGGCCATTCTGTATGCTGTGAGATGATATCTCATTGTAGTTCTGATCTGTATTTCCCTAATAGCTAGTGGTGTTGAACATCTTTTCATATGTCTTTTGGCCATTTGTATTTCCACTTTGGAAAAATGTCTGTTCATTTCTTTTGCCTATTTTTAAATGGGGTTGCTTGTCATTTTGTCATTAAGTTCTGTGATCTCTTTAAATGGTTTCTAAAGATTTTTTCCCGTTGTGTAGGCTGCCATTTTACTTTCTTGACAAAGGTTTTTAAAGACCAAAATGATTTAAATTAGAGGCACTACCATTTATCTCTTTTTTCTTTTATTGCTTGTGCTTTGGTGTAAGGTTCAAGAAAACACCAAGCAGAGGATCTTGAAGGTGTTTTCCTATAGTTTTTTTCTAAGAGTTTTTGTTTCTGTTTTTTATATTTAGGCCCTTGATTCATTTTCAATTAATTTTTATATAAGGTGTGAAATAAGAGTCCTCTTTCTTTTAGATATGGATATCCAGTTTTCCCATCACCATATGTTAAATAGGCTATTCTGACACAGATTTGAGTGGGTTTGACATCCTTGTCAACAATCAGTAGATGATAGATGTGAGGGCTTATTTCTGAGTACTCAATTCAATTCCATTGGCCAGTCTGTCTATCTTTATGCCAGTTTGATGCTGTTTATACCATTGTAGCTAGATAATATGCTTTAAATCTGGAAGTGAGAGCCCTCCAACATTGTTCTTCTTTTTTAAAGATATTTTTGGCTATTCAGGGACCCTTATCCTTCCAAATAAATTAGAAAATTGGCTTTTCCAATTCTACAAAGAAGGGTATTGGTTTGTTTTTTATTTTTTTAAATCAGGATAGCATTAAATGTGTAGATCAGTTTGGCTAGAATTGATATCTTAATGATATTAGTCTTCCAATTCAGGAACATGGAACATCCTTCCATTTATTTAGATCATCACTGGTTAGTTTTAGCCATATTTTATAGTTTTCTGAATATAGTTTTTATCCTTGGTTAAATTTATTCCTAAACATTTCATTCATTTAGTTGCTATTGTAAATGGATTTTTTCCTGACTTCCTCCTCTGATTGCTCTTGGAAAATGAATGTGGCACTTTCCTGGCCTACAGGTCTCCAAAGTGGCTCCCTCAGACTACTTCTATGCAAGAGAGCTGCAACCTGCCTGAACTATTCCAACCCTATCTTGGATCCTCTCCTCCAGGATCAAGATGTCTGTTTCTTGTTTTTGCAACCAGCTAGTGATAAGACAGTGATTTTCTTGATCTTCAGCCATTCTTTCTATCATGAAGATCTGCCCAAATTGAATACATTGTGTAGGGTTTGCCTGTCTTTCTGAGTCTCTCTATTATCCTGGGCTTTTGCTTATTAGTTGTTTTGGAGTTCCACTCTATACAGGGGTTTGGTTGCCCCACCGTTTCCCAGGAGACACACCTACCTCTCCCAGATGCTTGAAGCTGTCAGGACTTTTTCCCCACAGTGTCCTCCTCTATAGTTTTTTATTCTCTTTCTTTTTCTCCAGCTGCTTTTTTCTGGAGGGCAAATTCTGAAACGAGGGTCAACGCATAGAGGAATATACCATATTAGTCTTTCCCATTCAACACAATGCCAGGGACACACAAAATGCATGCAGACAAACTCAAAAATGCTCTGAGGTTCAGGAAGAACATCAAAAGCTTCTCCAGGACTTGAGCAAGATGGTGTCAGTTTAGGAGGGCACTTGCTGACTCGCTTTATGAGGATGACTGATTGGGGACAGGGTCTTGCCTGGGGAATCTGTGCTGGGGGCACACAGAGTGAGAATCTTGGGGACATCGATCTGGAGGGAGCTGGATGGTGAGGTGGATTGCTCGGGAAAGATTCGTGACTTTTTCCCCTGCCTGTGGTGGTTGACACAGATGGCTGAGCTGCACCCTCAGGGAAAAAGGCTGGTTTGAGCCATGATTCCCGCTGGCAACCCAGTAACAGGGAATATTCTCTGAGAGTGGGAGGGTTCTGGTGGAGGGTCAAGGGGGTTCCCTTTCTGTGGATTTGGCTGCCTAGAACCCCTCACAGCTTTGGAGAACAAAATAGCTGGCTTGAAGTGACACCAGGCTGAGGGGAGTGGCAAATCTGCTGAGGAAGGTTGATTTACCTAGCTGTACAGGGATATGCACCAACTCCCACCAGGAATCCGGTGATAGGGAGCATATTCCAGGAGTGGGAGCATTCTGACAGAAGGTAGAGAGGGGTTTCCTTTCTGTGGATTTGGGTGCGTGGACCCCCTCATAGCTTTGGGGACCAGATAAGCCAGCTTGAAGCAGCACCAGGCTGAGGGGAGGGGCAAATCTGCTGAGGCAGCCTGATTTACCCAACAGCCTGGTGATACTGAGACTTGGCTCCAGAGGTTGCGGAGTCAGCCAATTTTATCATTCTGCACTGACAAGCATCAGAGCTTCAGCTGCCCTATGAAGGCCAGGAAGTGGGAAGTGCTTGATTAGTTTCCATGAGCCTATTTAGGGTCCCATCTATGGAGGAGGTGGTCTAGAAGAGGTCTTCTTTTGGGTCCCTTATTTTGCCAAAAAAAAAAAAAAAGACAGTCACTTTAAAAATAAAAATTTTTTAACTTAGTTTAATCACTAAAACCTGCCTCAAAACCTACAGATAGAACCTTGCAGAGCAATTGATTGATGAACACAAGCAGGCTGAGAGGTTTCACAAGGGCCCAAGAAGGAACACTTTTTCCTTAGCTTTGTTTGACTGATGCTTGTGTTGTTGTTTGTTTTTTCTCTATTTATTGTCTCTTGCTTTTCTTTCCTCTTTCCTCACCCCATTCTTTTTTTTTTTTAATTAGGCCCTGCTAGCTTGTCTCTTCTTT
>JAQZBX010055213.1:0-18474 GCA_029593785.1 Cabassous unicinctus | reverse complement strand
GTACTGGGGCCAGGGATTGAACCCAGACCTTGTATGTGGAAAGCCAGTGCTCAACCACTGAACCACGATGGCTCCCCTGAGTTGGCCTTTTCGTTTGTTTGTTTGTTGTTTTTTTTGTTGCTGTTTGTTTGTTTTTAGGAGGCACCGGGGACCAAACTCTGAACCTCCCGTGTGGGAAGCACGAGCTCAACCCCTTGAGCCACACCCACTCCTGATAAGCTTTTTTTTTTTTTTCAGATTTTTAAAAAAATTTATTGAAGTATATCACTCATACATAAGCATACAGAAACAATAAGTGTATAGTAATAGTTGCAAACTTATAAAACAAACATACATAACATAATACAGGGCCCTCATACCTCACCTCACCCTATCACCAATACCTTGCATTATTGTGAAACATTTTTAATGATTAAAGAGCATCCTCAAAATATTACTACTAACCAAAGTATCTTACATTGGTGTATTTTCCCCCCAACCCAGCCTATTATTATTATTATTACTATATCATTTATACATGAGCATACATAAACAATAAGTGTATAGTAAAAGTTGTGAACTTACAAAGCAAAAATGCATAGCATCATACAGGGCTCCCATACATCAACCCACCACCAATACCTTGCATTGTTGTGAGACATTTGTTACAAATTATAAAAGAATATTGTCAAAAATCTTACTACTAACTATAGTCCTTATCTTACATTTAGTGTCTTTTCCCCCCAACCCACCCTATTATTATTTTTTAAATATGTTTTTCTGACAGAGGTTATAAACTTACAAAACAATCATGTATATGTGCAGAATTCCCATACAACACCCCTCTATCAACACACCACACTGTGGTAGAACATTTGTTACAGATTACGAGAAAATATCAGACTATTACCAGATCCATAGCATACATTTGGCACACTTTTTCCATACTCCCCATTATCAACACAGTACATCTATGGCATAGATGCATGAATATTACATTATTACTGTTAACCACAGTCCATAGGTCATTCCAGTTGTATTTTTCCTATGCTTCTCTACATTCACACCAACCACAATCCTCATACACCTCTGGGTTAACTGTGTTAGTCAGTTCCTAGATTATTCTCTAGCTTTCTTTCAGTTGGCATTTACATCCCTAGACTACGTTTTTAAGCCACATTCCCATTTATAAACCAGCTGTTACTCACTATAATGTGTTACCATCAACTCTATACATTTCTATACTTTTACAGTAAAGTTAATTAAAGCTTCTACATACATTAAATATCAGTAGTCCATCTCAGTCCTCCCCTTATCTCCTTTAAGAATCTACCACCTACCACCAGGTGTTGAAGATATTTTCCTACATTTTCTTCTAGAAGCTTTATGGTTCTTGCTTTTATATTTAGGTTTTTGATCCATTTTGAGTTAATTTTTGTATAAGGTATGAGATAGGGGTCCTTTTTCCTTCTTTTGGCTATGGATATTCAGTTCTCTCAGCACCATTTGTGGAATGGACTGTTCTGCCCAAGTTGGGTGGGTTTCACAGGCTTGTCAAAAATCACTTGACCATAGATGTGAGGGTCTGTTTCTGAATCATCAGTTCAGTCCCATTGATTTGCGTGTCTGTCTTTATGCCAGTACCATGCTGTTTTTACCACTGTAGCTAGATAATATGATTTAATGTCCAGAAGTGAGAGTCCTCCAAATTGGCTTTTCCTTCTTAAAATGCTTCTGGCTATTCAGGACACCTTACCCATCCAAAAATTTGATAATCATGTTTTCCATTTATTTAAAAAAAATGCTGGTGGAATTTTTATCAGGATTGCATTGAATCTGTATATCAATTTGAGTAGAATTGACATCTTAATAATATTTAGTCTTCCAATCTGTGAGCATGGAATGGTCTTCCAATTTTAGATCTTTTCTTAAATTTCTTTTAACAATGAGTTCTAGTTTTCTGAATACAAGTGCTTTACATCATTCTTTAAGTTTATTTCAAAATATTTGGGTTTAATATCATATTTTATTTTCATCACTCTTTTGACACTTTTAGTTACTTTTACTGATATAATCTTCATTTCTAGACTCTTCCAAGCCTTTCTTTAATGTATTTTCTTTTCAGACTGTAGCACACCCTTTAGTATTTCCTGCAAAGCTGATCTCTTGGTTACACACTCTCTCAGTTTCTGTTTATCTGTGAATATTCTAAACTAGCTTCCTTTTTGAAAGACAGTCTTGCTGGATATAAGATTCTTGGCTGGAAGTTTTTCTCTTGCAGTGTCTTAAAAATATCACACCACTATCTTCTTGCCTCCATGGTTTCTGATGAGAAATCAGCACTTAATCTTATTGGGTATCCCTTGTATGTTATGCAATGCTTTTCTCTTGCTGCTCTCAGAGTTCTCTCTTTGTCTTTGGCAGTTGACATTCTGATTAGTATGTGTTTTGGAGTTGGTCTATTCAGATCTATTTGGATAGGAGTACATTGTGCTTCTTGGACATGGATATCTATGCCCTTCAATAGGGTTGGGAAATTTTCTACCATCATTTTTTCAAATATTCCTTCTGTCCCTTTTCCCTTCTCTTCTCCTTCTGGGACACCCATAACACATATGTTTGCACATCTCTTGCTGTTGTTTAGTTCCCTGAGAACTTGTTCAATTTTTTCCATTCTTTTCTTCATCTGTTCTTTTGTATGGTTGCTTTCAGAGGACATTTCTTCAAGCTCACCAATCTTTTCTTCTGCCTCCTCAAATCTGCTATTATATGATTTCAGTGTATTTTTATTTCATTTATTGCACCTTTCATTCCCGTAAGATCTGCTATTTTTCTATGTATGCTTTCAAATTCTTCTTTGTGCTTATCCATTGTCTTCTTAATGTCCTTAATCTATTTAGCCATCTCATTGAATTTATGAAGGAGATTTGTTTGAACATCTATGATTAGTTGTCTGAACTCCTTTATGTCATCTGGAGGCTTATCTTGTTCCTTTAACTTGGCCATATCTTCCTGTTTCTTGGTGTGGATTGTAATTTTTTGTTGGTGTCTTGGCAACTGGCTTACTCAAGTATTTATTCTGGGTGCAGTTTCTCTCTTTAGTTTAGGGCTTTCTTGCCTTTTCTCTATTGCTGGTTGTGTAGTAGGAACCAAGGATGTAATTGGTGCTGCAAGCTGTGGAGGCTCAAGCTGCCCTAATTGCCCCAGGGACCAAAGAAGCTTCTCCCAACTTTCTCCTTTGCCAGGGGTAGGGATAGAGCCACAACTGTAATAATCCAGGTTGTGCAGGCTTAGACTGTAGTTGCCCAGAGAGACTGATGAAGCTTCACATCCCTTTCTCTCCGACCTGGGGTGGGGATGGAGCTGCAGGTGTGAGCAGCAATCTATGTTATGCAGGTCCAAAATGATTGCAGTTGCCCTGGTAAATTTCTGACTATTCAGTCAGTGCCAGCCAAATGTTCCTGCGGTTACCCAGAGAGGCTAGAGCAGGTCCCCTCAGCTTCATCCCTGCTGGAGGTGGGGCTGGGGCTTATGCTAGAGCTGCAATCTGATCTGGATGGAAAGAAGCTGGTTCCTACCAGCACTGTGATTTTCAGTCCTCCCCACTTCCCCTTGTGTCAGGGGTAGAGTTAAAATGGTGGCTACTGGCCTCTTTCTGACTTGGACAGGTTCAAACTTCAGCTGTTCTTAGTAATATACTTTAGCCTGCTGAATTTACTAATCAGTAGCTGAAGTTAGTGCCCAACCATCTCTTCCTCCCTTGTTTTTGTGAAGTGGAGCTTCCAATTCCAGCCACAGAATAGCTCCCGAGGCAGCTTGTGCCACCAGTAGAGGATGGGCACTGGTCTCCATGGCATGTAGTGCTCTATTTACGAATCTTCTCTGCAGATGGGCAGTCTCCTCCTTCCATTCCTTCAAGGATGTTGCAGGATGCTCTTCTGGTCTTCTGGAGGCCTAAACAGGTGCTTTAGATAGCTCTGGGTGATTACTAACCGCTCTGTAGCATGAGCTAACTCTAGGAGCTCCTTACTCTGCCACCATCTTGCTGGTTGTCCTTCTGATAAGCTTTTAAATTAACCTTTTTCCTCATAAAAGAAATACATGCCTAATGTAAAAACTGTACAAAATCCCAAAGAAAATAACAAAAATCATTCAATATCTACAAGATATTCATGCTAATTTGGTGTCTGTGCTTCCAAAACTATTTCTATGTATATTTCATAGTTTAACAAATGGTACTGGAATGCACATGCATCTCTGTGGCTTTTTCCCTTTTCAAAACAGATTCTGATTACTTTCCTTGCCCATAAATACTATTCTTTGACATTTAAAAATTTTTTAGCGTAGTATTTCCCATTGTCTGTAGCATAGTTTACCTAGCCTCTCTCCTATTATTGAAAAAATGTGTTATTTTTCAATTTGTTCCTATCAAAATTTATACTGATTGACATATTGGTGTCTATTTATTCTATTTATTTCTTTAGAATACATTTAAAGAAGTAGAATTGCTTGTCCAAAATATATACATATAACCTTTTACTCTGTTTTAGCCTGAAATTGGGGTAGGGATGGGGATGAAGCATTAGGAGTGAAAACTTAGTTAAAGGATTTATCACAGTGGTTCTCAGATGGACGTGAATTTTGCACTCCCACTCCCCCCAAGGATATTTGGCAACTTCTGGAAATTATACTTAGTTGTCACACTGGAGAAGGGTTTCTACTGACATATGGTGTGTAGAGGCTATGGATATTGCTAAATATCCTATAATATACAAGATGGCCCTACCCCACACCCAACAAAGAATTATCCATCCTTATTTGTCTATAGTGTGCAGGTTGAGAAACCTTGCTTTATTAGATACTGAATGAGAGATGAGAAAAAGCTCACAGAAAGAATTAATGTTACCAACGCTTTCTTAGACTACCTCAGAGTTCTTAGATTCTGAAGCTTCAAGAGCTGACATTGACAATTAGAACATCTGAATAGATTTGCAAGCAAGAAGGTGAGACCTATGATAATGGACCATTATTTATTGAACTAGAGATAGTTCACATAGAGATGCTAGAAAGGAAGGGCCAATAGGCATTCTCCTTTCTACAGGTTCCCTTCCCTAGTGATTTCCCTTGGCATTTCAGGGCTAATATATAAGTGTAGATCCGTGGGTTTTATATTTTTAGGGTTATTTTATAAATAGCTTTTTAAAAAGGGAAAGCTATTCAGATTTAATAGTGTTTTATACTTATCTAAATGCCTGATTTGTGTCCAAGTCAACTGTTCTTTGCTATAGACATTTAAGGCAGAGTGAATAATTTCACTTAGCCAGCTGCTAAGGGATGTACCTTGAAAATCCAAATTATTTTGGTAAAGATTGTGTTACACAAAATGTGAACTCATAGAGGACTGTTTTATGGTGATGTTATAAATCGTATCTTTGTTCTCTGCAGAGTTTCATCAGTAACCTTGGGATGGGAACTTTCTGATATTTATGAAATAGGGAAATATTCTCAATTCTCTCATCAAGATACCATCTAATTTTACATGAAGTAAACAAAAGCAAATATCACATGTTCAGATGACTAAATCTTAGAAATGAATCTGATTGCGTATCTTCAAAGCGAGTTAAGCTCTGGAAATTTCCTTGAGAGGGAAAGCATGATAATTACTATTCAAAATAAATAAAAGCAATGAATAACTTATTTAAATAATATATCAAGCTCTATACCCTTATGACATTTTAAGAATTTCAGTAACATTTTGCCAAACGAAGATCAATGGAACAAATTTTTATGATACAGATAAACCCTCTTTTCTACCATTTCTTTAAATTTTATTCTCTATTAAAAGTTTTGTAAGTTAAATAATGGCACAAAAATATTAAATAATACAGACTCTATAGTCAACAATGTCATCTTCTTTAAAAAGGCATATTCATATTCATAGTTATAACATTTATATTAAAATGAATGCATATTGCAAAAGAAGTGAATATATTTTCTTTTTTATTCAGTTAGTCAAGGGCTGTTCAACAGCTCTTTAAAAAAATCTAGTGCAAAAATTATCCTTTATATTTCTAAAACATTTTAAGTAACAAATGAAGTTTGCTCTCTCTTATTTCACTTAACCCTGAAAGACTGGTACCTAGGATGGAGGAATACAGAAGCACACAATCTACATTTAATTGTATTTCTACCAAGTAGGGTGCTTTTGCTAAGAAGTAAACACCTATCCCCAATATTATAAGCCAGAGAAGGCTAATATGAAGCTTTCCTTGTATAAAAGATCCTGCTGTATTTGGTGGCATGCTTAGCAGTCCCCAATGTTTAACAGAAATTTCGTATTGAAAATATATGACTAACAAAAAGATGATGATGGACAATGCCTATCCCAAAAACCACAGTATCTACAACTGCAAGCAAGACAGTTCCATCCATCTACCCCATGTGATATAAGCTCCCTCTCAATCGGAAACAGATTGGACGTCACCATCCCCAAATCCTCAAGATTGGGGAATGAACAATGGACTAAAGTAGATTTATTATTATTCTATTGTTATTCTATTATATACTTATTATTAACCTAGTAATGGAAGAACTTGTATCATTGATATAAAGGCAGTGGTCACCAGAGGTTCTGTGGGGAGGGAGAGGGAAGAATTGTTGTAACATGGGAGCATTTTGGGGACATTGGAATTATCCTGCATGACATTGCAATGATGGATACAGGCCATTACACATTTTGTCAAAACCTATAAAATTGTGTGGGACAAAGTGTAGACTATAATGTAAACTGTAGCCCTTGGTTAGCACAATGCTTCAATATGTGTTCATCAATTGTAACAAATGTACCACACTAATAAAAGATGTTGTTACTGTGGGAAAGTGTGGGAGGGGAAGGGAGTGAGGTATATGGGAATCCCCTGTGTTTTTGATGTAACATTTATGTAAGCTAAAGCTTCTTTAAAAACAAAGAAAAATAAAAAAAATATGTATGTATGGTTTAGCACTACCTCCACAATATCTTTGAAGTGTGGTTTCTGTCCACCTTAATATATAAAAGAGTCAATACTTTCTACTTTTGTCCTCATAGAGAAGGTGTAGTTAAAAGGCAAATTTAGCTTCTCTTTGCTTTTTGGCTGTTACTTCATTCTACCTGTGTAGATCTGCTCAAAAGGCTTATACTAGATGGACAAAATCCCCAAGGTTAAGTAATCTAAAAAAAATTGTTTATAGAAACCACTTTTAAAAGGGTAACTGGTATCTGTAGAACTGTGCATAATAAAGCTGAATGATTATGTTAATGTTTATAAGTAATCAAAATGACCCCAATTAAATGTTGATACTTTAGAAGTAATAAAAAAAATTGAGAAAGAAAATAAGCTTTTCGTTATTTTAACAAAATACTTAAAGAAAAGGAAGATAATTTGTGAGAAAATAGAAAGCTTTTTCTATGTGATCATTTCACTTTCTCAGTTTTACTTAAAGTGTGGAGGACACAATATTAAATGATTTTTCAGAATATAGCTTTATATTTTTTACTTATTTTTTTTTTTTAATGGAGAGGAAAAGAACAGCAATCTTCCAGCAAAGCTGACCTTCTAAAGGAAATTTAAATTCTTAGCATGCTCAGTTTTAGTACAATGCAGCATGGCTCAGTAGAGCAAGTCGGATGAAAAGTTAGAGGATCAGAAGTTCGATTCCAGATCCTGTAACTATATTGCTGTGTAATCTCGGGGGTTGGGAATAACATTCTGAAGATTGATCACCCTTTTCCAAATGGTTGTGAAAGAATATAAATTCCTGATACCAATGTAGATGACCTATTAAAAGAATTTCAGTATTTAAAGATGATAAGATGAAGATGAAGATATGCAAAATAGGTATACTTTAATTTGAATTTTTTTTCAGTGTGCACAATTTCCAGAAAGTCATGAATATCTGCTTCAAAATGTTAAAATTTGGGACTAGGGTACAAATAAAGGATGATGGAGCAGTTATTTGTTATGTTGTTTTAAAATTCAGATTTGAAATGTTATGAGCTTTAATCCTAGCATGGCTTTTGTGCTTCTACTAACATGGTTTAATCTCTAGTCTCACATCAAGCTGATAACTATGGCAGTTCCTAATCTCACGGTGCTGATTTAATTCTTAATTAATGTTTGTAAAACTCTCTAGAAGCCATGGATGAGAAGAGTTATGAAAAGGTGAGGCAATGTTATTGTAAACAGTGACTTGCATATCACCTTGCATTATACTAATGTGTTAACAATATATAATATTTCACTATTAATAATTGGTATAACAAAGCTACTATCTAACATGATTAGCACATTTAAAGTTTTCATATTAATGAATTCACAGGTAATAAATTTTCTCATAGGCCATATCTGTGCACAAAGGAACCAAACTATTACATGGTAATTCTCTACTGTAATTTTCTCATGAATGCACTATAATCATTAATGGAGCAAAATAACCAGAATAATTCTAAATTTGAATCTGTATCAATTATGCTTCCAAGTAGACACATTTGACTTGTCAGTTCAAACACAGTTTAAAATGCTCCTGTGGCAATAATAGTGTACACTTTAGGCTGTAAGACTGTGGAATGGTTATGTGTATACAGCCTTCTATCCCAAATAGTAATACTTTTTCTGGGAGTTACAAATTTTAATCCCAGTTGTGTTAGTCAGCCAAAGGGGTACTGATGCAAAATACCAGAAATCTGTTCGCTTTCATAAACGTTATTTATTTGGGGTAGAAGCTTACAGTTACCAGGCCACGAAGCATAAATTACTTCCCTCACCAAGTTCTATTGCCGCATGTTGGGGCAAGATGGCTGCCAACATCTGTGAGGGTCAGGCTTCCTGGCTTTCTCTCTTTCTGGGGCTTGCCTCTATCTGGGCTCAGCTGCTCTGCTATCTTCACAAGGCCTGCTCTAGCCTATCAGGCAAACAACTCTGTGTCTTTCCCCGGGGCTTGATTCTCTCTGGGCTCAGCTGCTCTGCATTTTCCCATGTGTTTATTTCCCTGGCTCCAGCTCAAAAACTCCAACTTCCCTTCTCTGTGATGCAGTTTCTCTGTGAGTCCCTGTCCCCTTATGCAACGACCTACTGACGTGGCCCAATTAAAGCCTTAATCATTATTTAATCAAGTGAAAGTGAAACCTCTGAATCCAATATAATCTAATAGGCCCAGAGGGACAGACCAGTTTACAGATATAATCCAATATCTATTTTTGGAGTTCATAAACTGCTACACCAGTTACTTTCTCTGGGATTAAAATTAGTTCTGAAATGAGTATAGCTGAAAGTGGTCTAGTCATGGCATCATAAGACTTGATTTGGCATCTCCAAGGGCCTCAGCTTTGTCCACTATAAAATATTCTTTATGCTTTCAGAGCTCTGGTAAGGCATTACAATGCATGTGAATTGTAATTCATGATGCAAAATAAATTATTTATTTTATTTAGAAGGAATATAATATGTCCAGAATATGACAAAATTTTTACCATTTCTACTGTTACTGCCCTGGCCCACAACATAATAATCTCTTTCCTGGAATTCCCAAATTACCTCCTAAGTGGTTTTCCAGCTTCTACAATTGTTCGCTTACTGTCTTTTCTTAACACTATAGCCAGAAAAAAAAATTTTTTGTAATAACAAACTTTATTTTTAGAGAAGTTTTAGATTACAGAAACTTTACATCAAAAGTATAGGAGGGAATGGAGAGGCAAGAGAGCAGCTGAATAAGGAGCTCCAAAAGTAAGCTTGTCCTACAGGGCAGTTACCATTCACCCAGAGCTACCTAATGCACCTGTTTGGGGGGCCCAGAAGACCAGAAGAGCATCCTGCAACATTCTTGAAAGAATGGAAGGAGGAGACTTCCCATCTGCAGTGACACTGCATGAGTAGAGCATTCCATGCCAGGAGGCTGGTGCCCATGCTTCACTGGCGGCACAAGCTGCCTCTGGAGCTATTCCATGGTTGGAGTTGGAAGCTCCACTTTCCAAAAATGGAGGAGGAAGAGATGGTTGGCCACCAACTTCAGCTACTGATTAGTTAATTTGGCTGGCTAAAGTATAATCCTAAGAACAGCTAAAGTTTGAGCCTGTCCAGGTGGGAAAGAGGCTGGACGCTGCCATTTTAATGCCACCTTCGGCATGAGGGGAAGCAGGGCTGCTTGAAAATCACAGTGAAGGTAGAGACCGGCTTCTTTACACACAGATTGGACTGCAGCCCTAGCCTAGGCCCCAGCCCCAACTCTGGCAGGGAGGAAGCTGGCGGGACCTGCACCAGCCTCTCCGCGTAACTGCAGGTGCTTTCAGCCAGCACAAACTGAATAGTCAGAAACCTGGGGCTCCATCCCTGCACCCCAATAGGATAGGAGAGGAGCTGTGTTTCCTCGGCCTCTCTGGGCAACTGCAAGTCCTTTTGGTTCACACAAACTAGTTCGTTGAGTGCCTTCAATTCCATCTCCACCCCTCTACCCCCTTAGGATAGGAAGGTGCTGATGTTTAATCAGCCTTTCTGGGCAACTGCAGGTGCATTTGGCCTGAACAAATTTGACTCTTGGGTGCCTGTGGCTACACCTCTACCCCTGATAGGACAAGAGAGGGGCAGCATTTCCCCAGCCTCTCTGGGTAACTGCTGGTGCTTTTGGCCCACACAGACTGAATAGTCAGACAACTGTAGCTACATCCCTGCACCCAAGTAGCATAGGAGTGGAGCTGTGTTTCCTCAGCCTTTCTGGGCAATGGCAGGCACTTCATGGCCTGCACAGACTAAACTGGTGGGTACCTGTGGATCTACCCCCACTTCCCAAAAGGATAGGAGGAGGCTGTTAATTCCTTCGCCTCTCTGGGCAATGGCAGGGTCTTTTGGCCTGCACAGACTAGACTGTTGGGTGCCTGTGGATCCACCCCTATCCACTAATAGGATAGGAGGGGCCTGGTGTTTCCTAAGCTTCTCCAGGCAACTGCGGGTACTGTTGGCCTACAAGGACTGAACTGTTGGTCACCTGTGGATCCACCCCATCCCCCAATAGGATAGGAGGGGGCTGATGTTTCCTCAGTCTCTCCTGGCAATGGCAGGCTCTTTTGGACTATATGGACTGGATTGTTGGGTGCCTGTGGTTCAATCCCCACCCCCTAAAGGGCAGAAGGAACAATACTCCCTCAGCCTCTCAGGGCAACTGCAGGTACATTTGGCCTATGTGGATTAGATTGTTGGGCACGCCAGAGAGTCTATCCCTCCACCCTGCCCAGGTAGGGGAGGAAGGGACTTGAAGCTTAATCACTTTCTCTGGGAAACTACAGATGGTCTTGGCCTGCATGACTTGGATTATTACACACAGCTGTGGCTCTGTCCTTACCCCTGGCAGAGGAGAAAGGTGGGAGAAGATTCTTCAGTCCCTGGGGCAAAGTGGAGAGTATCAGCCTCCAGAGCTTACAGTATCAACTGCATCCTTGCCTCCAACTACACAACCAGCAAGGGAGAAAAGGCAAGAAAGCTCTAAACTAAAGAGAGAAAGTGTGCCCAGAATAAATATATCTAGTATGCCAGATGCTAAGACACCAAGAAAAAATTACAATACATACCAAAAAACAGGAAGATAAGGCCCAATTAAAGGAACAAGATAAGCCTCCAGATGACATAAAGGAATTGAGACAACTAATCATAGATGTTCAGACAAATCTCCTTAATAAATTCAATGAGATGGCTAAAGAGATTAAGGGCATCAAGAAGACACTGAGTGAGCACAAAGAAGAATTTGAAAGCATGCATAGAAAAACAGCAGATCTTATGGGAAGGAAAGGCACAATAAATGAAATTTAAAATACACTGGAGGCATATAACAGAAAATTTGAGGAGGCAGAAGGAAGGTTGGTGAGCTTGAAGACATGGCCTATGAAAGCGCACATACAAAAGAATGGATGAAGAAAAGAATGGAAAAAATTGAACAGGGTCTCAGAGAACTAAATGACAGCAAGAGATGGACAAACAAATTTGTCATGGGAGTCCCAGAAGAAGAGAAGGGAAAAGGAACAGAAGGAATATTTGAAGAAATAATGGTAGAAAATTTCCCAACCCTATTGAAGGACATAGATATCCTGTCCGAGAAGCACAACGTACTCCCATCTGAATAAATACAAATAGACCAACTCCAAGACACATACTAATTGGAATGCCAAATGCCAAAGACAAAGAGAGAATTCAAAGAGCATCAAGAGAAAAGCAATGTATAACATATAAGGGGTACCCAATAAGAGTAAGTGCCAATTTCTCATCAAAATCCATGGAGGCAAGGATACAGTGGCATGATATATTTAAGATACTGTAAGAGAAAAATTGCCAACCAAGAATCTTATATTTGGCAAGATTGTCTTTCAAAAATGAGGATGAGTGTAAAGGTTGACAAAGAAGGATTAATTATAATGAAAAAAGCTATCATTCTTGATGATTCAACACATTTTTATACACAAAGCAACAGAGTAACAACTTTCATAAAGCAGAAACGATTGAATACTCAAAAAGAGTTTAATACATCTATCTCAATCCAAGATAGATAATATGGACCAAAAAACCCAGAGGATATAGACATAATAAGAAAGGTAGATCTTATGGATACCTGAAGAGTTCATAGGAAAATAAGGGAAATGGCCCTTAAACATGAAAAGATTCTCAGTTCATTCTTTTTTTAATTATTTTTTTTATTTTTAAAGAAGCTTTAGTTTACATAAGTGCTACATAAAAAAATATAAGGGATTCCCATATGCCCTACTCCCTCCCCCTCCCATACTTTCCCACATTAACATCATCCATCCTTCATTAGTGTAGTACATTTGTTAAAATTGATGAACCCATATTGAAGCATTACTACTAACCCTGGACTACAGTTTACATTATAGTTTACACTCTGTCCCACACAATTTTATAAGTTATAACAAAACATACAATGACCTGTATCCATCACTGCAATGTCATGCAGAACAAATCCAACATCCCGAAAATGCCCCCATATTACACTTATTCTTCCATTTCCCATCCCATAGAACCTCTAGTGGCCACTCCTTTACAAAAATGATAAGAGTTCTTCCATTGCTATAATAATAATAAGTCTACTTTAGTCCATTGTTCATTTCCCAATCTTGAGGATTTTGCGATGGTGATGCTCACTCTGCTTCTAATCGAGAGAGGGCTTAGATCCCATAGGGAAGATGGTTAAAACTATCTTGTTTGCAGTTGCAGACACTCTCTATTCCTTGGAATGGGCATTATCCATCACCATCTCCTTGCTAGTTGTCCTGGGTGAGTCCAATGAACTAGAGAGTAGGTGTTGCAACTCTGCTGAAATTCAGGGCTCAACTGGCACATGGATGGACCAAAGATTTACATCTCTGAGACATATATTTATCAAGTACGGTGCTAATTATAGGTTCAAGTAAAAGGGGCAGAAGAGCCATGTGTAGAGAACCTATAAATGGTCTAACTCTGTTACATTGGGGAGCATAAATTCCAAAGTAAGGCTCACTGCCAGGTGCCAAATTCCTGAGCTTTCTGCCCTGCTTATAGTTTCTGGATGTCTCTAGAGCCCTCAGGAGCCTGCTATTGGAGGTACTGTTTACAGTGGCAGTCAATGAGATCCTGCTGAGACTAGCATAAGTGTAACTTCTGGAATGACCTCCCAACTCACTTTGAAATCTCTTAGCCATAAAAATCTCATTTGTATTTACCATTCCCCCTTTTTGGTCAAGGTCTTTTTCCAGATACATTGCTAATTGGTACTTGGTAATATCCCTCAGTGCCAGGGAGGCTCATCCCTGAGAGTCATGTCCCACACCAAGGGGAAGGTAGTGTGTTTATTTGCTGAGTTTGGCTTAGAGAGAGGCTACATTTGAGCAACAAGGAGGCTTTCATGAGGTAACTCTTAGACAGTGTATAATACTAGGCTAAATTTTGATTTGAAAAGAAAAGATTCATAAGTACAATCATCAATATCAAGGGACTGGCATAATGGTCTGTCTTCCTTCACTAGGCACTACCCTTGCACTCGTGGGATTCTTGTTGTCCTCTTCATTCTTAAAAGGGAAATGCAAAAAGTAAAAATAGATCCAACAGTGTGATACCACACTCTATTGATAAGGCTGTGGGAAAACAGTCACTCACACACATTACTCATGAGAATGCAAACTGCTTATCTTAGTTTTTCCTGAACTGCTATGGAAATACCACAAAATTCTTAAACAATAGGAATTTATTGGCTTATGGTTTTGAGCTAGGAGAAGTCCAGATCAAGTTGCATTGGCCAGCCTGCATGTTTTCTTCAGGGTTGGTAGCCTTCTAGTGCTGACTGCAGACAGTTCTTTATCTTCCTTGGTTCTCTCCTCATATGGTGATTTCCTTTCCTTTTTTTCTTCTGTTCCTGCTGACTTCCAGCTTCCAGAGCCTCCCAGTGGCTTTCTTTCATCCTTTCTCTTTGAAGTAAGTTTGATTTCCAGCTGAGAACTGGTTGGTTTGCTAGAAGCAGAGTTGAATGCTCTGGAGGCCTGCATTTTTCCTGCACTGCTGGTGGATCAGTGGTTAGGGAGCCCACTGTTAATACGCAATAAAGCCACTTCCTTCAGTTTAGACTTTATCTGTAATAAAGGTGCTTTCCTCCTCTTTGCTCTCAAATTGGCTCACACTTTGGTAAGGGGATGAACTCTTGAAAACCCAATGATTAGGTAATTCAAGTGTGCTCTAATCATAGTCTAAAGATTCATTTTATATTTGCTAATAATCTTTCTAAGCACAGAGTCAGCATCAAGTCAGTGAAGTAGTAAATTTAAAAAAATTATCATCATTAATCATAAATATTTAAACTTAAAAAGAATATGTTAATAAAAATATGGGAATTTTAGGAAAATATATGTATGTCTATGTATATGTGTACTTTGATATATTTGTACATTGAGACTTTTTTTCAGTTTTCTCTGCTTAGTTTATTTTACAAAAAACTTGACTCCTTTTTTTTTCACATAATAATATGAAAAGTCAAATCACAGTTGAGGAAGACATTCACTAAATTCATTTTACATCGTACATGCCCAGGATTATTCTTCCCTTATATAAAAATGAGACTTCAGTTTTAAAAACTTAAATGTCAATAATACTTAAATTTTCACATTATTATGGATGCTTTAGAGTTAATTGGAAAGAAACAGTTTACAATTGTTTAATACTCTTGCCAGATTTGTGAATGTGGTGGCCAGACATACATATGTGAGTCTATGTTCAAGTGTGGACTGAATGGCAAATGGGGAAATTTTGTGTAAGTGTGGAAAAGTGGCTGTAAAAATAGTGATGTAAAGTGCAATATCAGAAAATTTTTATAGGACAGCTAGAGATATTTTAATGTAAAATGTAGAATATTTCTCTGATATAGTTTAAAAATATTTCCCTGATAACAGTGTTTTCTTTTACATATATATTTTGACAAAGTGCTATTTACATAATTAAAAAAAAACAAATATTATAAAGTCTCTTTCCCTTCCCTTTTTACTCATTTTGTGTATCTGGGGATAACTTCTAGGAGGTTTCTGGATTAGTTTTTCTCTTTCTGTGCCAATGAATATGAAAACTTTTTTTTTTTTCTTTTTCCTACTTTGATTGTTATCTATTGACTTTTTGCTTGATAAATTAGAAATGTTTTCATCCCCTTCCCCACAACCCTCTTTCCCTCCATATAATTATACAATTATTTTTAGTTTTACAATGTTTTAAAGCTTCAAATTGTACCTCTATGGACATGAAGGTCTATTTCTGTTTCCAGCAGCCATACCCAATATGGCTCTATTCCCTTTTTTGTGCAGTAAAGGCTTGAGTAACTCTCCCCTTTCCTTCCCTGCATTCTCCTTCTACCTTCCAGCTTCTTTTATACATTCTCTTGTATTATCATAATTATCTTTGTGCTTTGACTATAGATTCATTCTAAAAGCTGGGAATCAAGAGATCCAGCTTTTAGGATAGTGACTCAAAAGATTGTTCATTGTAGAGCCAAGTAGAGGGCTATGATTGATTTTTATTCTTTTTTTTTCTTCAGTAGTCTTTAATTGACTTTTTTTCCTTGCAATTTTTGGCTTTATTAGAGCCATAAGTTTAACACTGGTCTTAAACACTCTATATATTCTATGGATGCCCCATTTTCTCCAGATATCCTCCTCCTCAAACTTGCCATTCTCTGGTCGTTCCACTTTGATTCTTATTTTTGTTTTGCAAGCGCTTCCCAAAGCACCTCCTAAAAAAGGGTACACAGGAGATGAATTTTCTGAGTCCTTCTATATTTGAAATAATTTTGTCTCAACAGTCAATTTATAGTTTGGCTGATGCTCATTTCTAGGGTCAATGTTATTTTTCTGCATAATTTTGAAGCCCTTGCTTCTTTGTTTTCTGGCATCCAGTGTTGCTGATAAAAAGTTTAATGCAAGCTTATTTTGCTGTATGACCTGTATTATTTCTGCTGTTTCTTCTTATTTTTGACATTTTGAAATTTCTCAATGAAGTGTTGGGGAAGAGTGGTAAAAATCCATCTTGCTTCACCCTTTGGTAGCCCTTTCAATGTAGTGTCTCAAATCTTCCTTCAGCTATGGGAAATTTCTTTACATTCTTCTTTTGATAATTTTCTCCACTAAATTTTCACTTTCTGGGATTCCTGGAAATTCAGATAAATCTGGATTGCTCTTTTTGAGCTACATTTTAGGAGATGAATTTATATTCTGAAATTTCCATCAAAGTGTTTTCTTTCAGGAGTCACAGGTTATTTGAGTAATACTGCCTTTAAACCAGAAAAACAAATGAGTCATATTCTTATAAACAATGGTATTACAAAGTAGAAGCATGAGGAGAAGGGAGAAATAAATAATTTTAGAAAACTATAAACTTCCTGCTAACACCCTTTATGCAAACAAGAACTTAATGTTTTATCCCATAGGCAATAATGTATATAAGTTCATAAATGAAATCTTTTCTTTAAGATGTGTCACTCCTTTTTGAAATATCAGAGAAAAACAAGACCAGAATATGGAGTAGGAGGCTTTTATTTTAGGTGTTCGCGGATCCTCTCAGTCATTATAGATATTGCTATTCTATTAATAACACTATAGCTCTGTAAAATATTTTACAGCTTTCCATGTATCAGAAGAATGACGCCTCAGCTCATGTATCTCCAAATCAGAGTCTTCCATTACCTGACCTTCTGTTATTTTTTTTGGTTGTTTTCTGGATCAATGCCTTTCTTTTTCTGTGAGCCTCTATGGTGTAAGTTGCTTTACAGAGTCTGATTTCTTCAGTGCCAAATCCTATAATCCATAAATTCCACAAGCACTATATGAACAGATGAACATATGTCACCTCCAGAGTGTTGGATTTGTGATGCTGAACAAGCTCGCAGGCAGCTGTTATCACACAATCATCAAGCTATCAGAACCCACAGCAGCCTGTCCTCCGCACTTTTATTTACTGTTCATTAGGATCCACTTCTCTTACTAAGGCTTGTGATGTCTTTTTGGTCCTACCATCCCAGGAATGCCTCTTATCTCTCTCTGCACCGTGGAGGTGCTAATGGGTATGAGGCATTTTAGAGGTGTCCTAGCTGGTACCAGTTTTATCAATGGAAAGTTGCAGATGAAGATTAGGACTCAGGGGCAAACTGGTTCATTATCTCCAGTTTTGGACTTGAGTTCATGTAATTTAACAAAACCCTGTTTCTGTTTGAAGGTATGAGGACTTAGACAAACAAAGGCAGGGGTGTCTATTTTCTCATAATAAGTGGGGGCTGCCACAGAAAAGTGTTGTTCTCAGAAACCAGTCCAATTGTGAACCCCTCCCTGAGTACTTCCAGCTCCACTCCCCCAGCAATCATATTATTCTCCAATTGTTCCTTTTTCATAGCTATGGATTCTTGTTTTACATATGCAATATCTTTTTACATTTCTCTGAGTAGATACATTTATTTTCTGTTTCCTGGATTGTTATCATGACCTAGGGTCAGTTTTACTCTGAAAATACTGGTCTTTCCTTTCCTGTTGCAAGTTTTCCATAAATGTCGATTGAAATTTATTATCTATTAAATGAGCTAATAGAAAAATGGGTCAGAACCTATATGTATCTTTGTGGGTCTGTCAATCAGTAGGCTTAGCTTTGAGGTGCGTATGAGGGAACTTGACATTTTGATGGCAAGTATGTGAGAAGATTTTCACTGGACCACTAGCATTTATATTACCTGACATAATTATCCTTAAGTGGTTAATTACATCCCTTTAAAAAATCACTCTTTTGATTTCTCTTTAATACTTGACTGCCTTTTATTCCATGTCAAGAAAGGAGGATTGGATGATGATATACTCTTTAGTATATAAAACTTCAACTAATACTCTGACTTAAGTCTTATTTTTAAATCTTTTCCTTTTTCTTTCTTTCTTTATTTTTATTTTTTTATTTTTCTTTCTTTTATCTTTTT
>JAQZBX010055212.1:0-18481 GCA_029593785.1 Cabassous unicinctus | reverse complement strand
CAACCATTTGAGCCACATCCGCCCCCCTATTATGTATTTTAATATTCTGTAATTTTGTGATATTACATGATTAACTGACCTGCAGTCCCTTGTTATTTAGCAAAGAACAAGGGTTAGGGAACTGTGAGCCATAGAGGTTAAGGCACAGCCCAGATTTTGGGGCATTATCTGGGGAGTAATGGGATGGGGGTGAGAATGGCCAGTGGGGGTGACAATCAACATGACTGTGCTCCCCTTTGGAGCTCATAAACAGTTATGCTTATAAACGGTTCAGTTGCAAGCATGGATTTGGAATCTTTAAAACCCGCTTGTTATCACTGTTAGCCATCTCAGGCCTTTCATGGCTCCAAGTACTGTGGGTCAGTTTTCACAAAGACATCATAAATGTAGCTTGATGGTGGGGATGATTGTCTAGCCTGGCATGCTAAGGAACTTGTCTTTAACATATCTGGGTAACCAAGGGGACCAATGAAATTTGTGTGTGTCTTGTTCTTTGAATTAGACTTAGAACAAGCTCCTTTGGGTCGTATTTGTCAGTAGATGAGGCATCTTTTCTTAATTCCCTCCTCGCATCTGCAATGTCTTTTCCTGGCTTTATATCTCTTCATGAAAAGGAATGCCTGATGGAAAGCTGAGGGTGAGGGAGGGGAGAAGACAACTGCCAGACCCTAACTGAGCCTCTTTGACCCACATCTCTGGCTGGCTACTCTAGGCACTGAGTATAGCCCCAGCATTTCACCCTCACAGGAGAGAGGGATAAGGCTGGAAAGGCAGATAGGGGCCATGTTACAGAGGACTTGAAATGCCAGGCTGAGGATTTAGGACACTGTTCTATAGGAACCACAGGGGCTTTGAGGAAGTGAGTGATGCAACCTCTGGCATCTGTGTCGGGAAGACATTGGCATGAGATGACACCTATGTGCGTGCAGCCAAGCCATGGACCAGGTGAAAGGTAATAAGAGCTTGGCCAGAGGTGGCAGCAGTGGAAAAGATGGGATGGTTTTATCAGTGGGTATTATTTACCACATTCCATGGCCTTTTCCCAATTGGCACACAGCTGGACCACTTGCATTGGTTTCCTCTGGCTACTGGAACAAAATATCACAAATTTAGTGGCTCAAAGCAGCACAGATGTATTCTCTTCCAGTTCTGGAGGTGAGAAGTGTAAAATCAAGGTGTGGGTAGAGCTATATTCCTTCTGGAGGCTTTAGGGGAGAATCTGTTCACTTGCCCTCTCAGCTTCTACAGGCCCCCTGCACTCCTTGTGGCCCCTCCCTCCATCTTCAAAGTGCATCATCTCAACCTCTAGTTCCATCTTGACATCTCCTTTTTCTAACGCTGCCTCTCTTACCTTCCTCTTATAAGGACACTTGTGATTATACTGGGTCCATCTAGATAATCCAGGATAATCTCCTCATCTTGAGACACTTAAATCAATCACACCTGCAGAGTCCCTTTTGCCATGTGTATTAGTCAGCCAAAGGGGTGCTAATGTGAAATACCAAAAATGGGTTGGTCTTTATAAAGGGTGTTTATTTGGGGTAGAAGTCCACAGATACCAGGCCATAAAGCGTTAAGTTTCTTCTCTCACCAAAGTCCATTGCCACGTGTTGGAGTAAAACAGCTGCCGACGTTTGCCAGGGTTCAGGCTTCTTGGGTTCCTCTCTTCCTGGGGCTGCGTTTCTCTCCAGGCTCAGTGCCTCTGGTTCCTCCACAAGGTCAGCTGTAGACTATCAGGCGAACGGCTCGCTTCTCTTCTCCTGGGGCCTTCTTTCCAACATCAAAACTGCTTCTCAAAAACTGCTTCAACTCTGTTCTTTGCCTTGCCTTTTATATTCGATTCCCCACCCACGAAGGGGTGGGGCTCAATGCCCTACTGACGTGCCCCAGTCAATGCCCTAATCATAACTTAATCATGCCCAGATTAACAGATCAGTTTACAAGCATGATCCAATTATATTTTTGGAATTCATAATTACATCAAACTGCCCAACTGTAACACCATGTAAGATAACATATTCACAGGTTCTGAGAATTAGGACCTGGACATCTTTGGGGGCCGTTATTCTGTCTACTACACCACTCTTCCCAGTCTCCAGTAGTTAGGTGGGGCTACAAGACCAAATTCTGGCCAATGGAATGTGGGCAGAAGTGTTTGTTCAGCCCTGCTTTCCAGGTCTGGCCCATAAAATCTCCCTTTCACCTTCCCTGCTCTCTCCCTTTCCTTGTGCTGAGGATCTGAAGAGGGCAGAGCCAAGGTGGAGGCACCTGGAGCCCTGGAGGACCAAGCTGCCCACCAAGGAAGAACTCAAAGTATGGGTGAGAAATAAACCTTTCTTAGTAGTAGGCCTCTGAAATTTGGGAGTTTATTGCTAGCTAGCATCACTGACCCTAACTAATGCTTCAACTAAATGATCATAACTCAGGACTGAGGGTGAGAAAGGGGAACAGTCTGGAGCCTTAGCATGTTGGGAGACTGGAGACCTTTAGTCAAGATAAAGAGTCTACCTAGGGGTTGAAGAGGGAATGCTTTGGGCATCCTGCTCAATATCCTAAGTCCAGACGTGAAATAAAAGTACATCCATTACCTCAGATTAGAAAGGAAATAGGGCAATAGAACTAAAAGGAATTTCATAAATGCTGCTTCTCCTCTCTCTATTTTTTTTAAATTTTTATTTATCCCCCCCTTGCTGCCCGTGCTGCTGTGTCCACCTGCCGCGTGTTCTCTCCGCGTCCGCCCATCTCCCCCTCACTGTGAGGTCCCGCCGCACCAGCCCACTGCACCGCCCAGGCCGGCGCGCCCCCACAAGGAGGCCCCGGGACGCGAACCCAGGCCTCCCACATGGCAAACGGGGGCCCCATCCACTGAGCCACACCCGCCCCCCTCCTTTCTATATTTTGATTAGGTTTTCATAGGTGCTCACTTCTGAGCACTGAACAAATTTAGACACAGCAAAATTGGGCAGTAGTCTAGCTTAGATCAGGTACCTGAGAGGCTTCATGCCACCAGGGATAGATAATTATAGGGGTGAACACAAAATAGTGCAATAGTGCAAAGGGGCTTGTGATGGTTAGGCTAATGTGCAACTCGGCCAGGTAATTGTGCCCAGTTGTTTGGTCAAGCAAGCACTGGGCTAATTGTAATACAAGGACAGTTATGGGCTTTAGTCACCAGTGAGTTTACTGCATAGATGGCTGATTACATCTACAATCAACCAGGTAGATTGTGGTCAGCAATGAGTGATGTTTTATCCAATCAGTTGAATGCCTTCAAAGGGGAAGTGATTTCAGCATTCGGAGAGAATTTCCCAGCTCGTCTTTGGGCATCCAACGTCTCCTGGAAACTCATCAAGGACCTTCATTGGTCTTTAATCGGAGCCCCTGGTTTGCATCCTGCCTGCGGAACCTGGACTTGTGCATCCCCACGGTCATGTGAGAGAGTGTTATAAAATCTCATGCTATTGACAGATATCTCCTGTTGATTCTGTTTCCCTAGAGAACCCTGACTTATACAGGGCTAGAAGGAACGGGCATATGGCCCAAGGTTTCTGGATTAAAACAGTTTTGGTGGTGGTGGTGGGTCTTAAATATTGTTTAAACTCTACGTATTCTCAGAAATAAAAAGAGAAGTAATAAATTTTAAAAATTTAGAAGAGTGAGTTATAAAGTGAAAATTCCCAGTGGTAATGGTTAATTTATTATTTAGGTTTCCTGATTTTTTTCCCTATTCATGCACTAACATGTGTGCTATACACACACACACACACAGACTTTCAACTTGCTTTTTGTACTTTGTATGGCTTGGACATACTTCCCTGTCATTACTTAGAAATCTGCCTCCCTCCTTCCCTATTACTGATAGACGTTGAAGTTGTTTCCACTGTTTTTCTTTCTTTTTTTTTAAATTAACCATTTTGTTTTATTTATTTTTTAGGGATTTATTTATTTATTTATTTCTACTCACCACCACCACCCGCCCCCATTGTTTTGCACTCACTGTCTGCTCTTCTGTGTCTGCTTGTCTTCTCTTTAGGCGGCACCAGGAACCGATCCTTGGACCTTCAGGAGTGGGAGAGAGGCGCTCAATCTCTTGTGCCACCTCAGCTCCCTGGTATGCTGCGTCTCTTATTGTCTCTCCTCTGTGTCTCTTTTTGTTGTGTCATCTTGCTGTGCCAGCTCTCTGTTCGGGCCAGCACTCTGCATGGGCCAGCTCAACGAGCAGGCCAGTGTTCCTGCATGGGCCAGCTCTCCGCTCGGGCCAGCTTGCCACATGGGCCAGCTTGCCTTTCACCAGGAGGCCCCGGGAATCGAACCTTGGACCTCCTATATGGTAGATGGCAGCCTAATCGCTTGAGCAACATCTATTTCCCTCCAATGTTTTTTCTTATTACAAACACGCTTCAGTAAAATGATCTTTGAGCACCTCTGAGAGCGCTTCAAGAAATTTACCCACTGGAGGATAAATCCCTTGGATTGGAATTGCTGTAGCAAAGTGTAGGAACATTTTACACTTTTTGACCAGTTTTTAAATTTCCCTCCAAAAATATGATTCCAATACCTTTTGTGAAAAGCAGAAGTTGTGGGGCCCAGAGGGTGGGGCACGGTGCAGAGGAGATGCAGTCTTCTTTGAGGACTTTGGGGAGATAGAAGGATGGGCTGGGAAGAGGATCAGAGCTCCCTGGTCTGCCTTGCAGGGTCCCAGGGACTGAGCCCGAGGAGAACCTGTCCCGTCACATGTCACATGGGCCCTGTGCTCAGAAAGGTCCCCGCCTGGTTTAATGATCTGTGGTCACCGTATTGAAGCTCTTAGTTTTTGATGATTTTTTCATTTCATACTGGGCCCCATAAAGTATGTGGCTGGTCCTGGCAGGAGGGAAATCAGGGGCCAAGCCAGAGAGTGCCCGTCTTTGTGGTGAGCGAGGTGAAGCAGGTTCAGAGGTCAAAGGGAGTGACCCGTGGCCCGGGCAGGTCAGGGAAGGCGGACTCCTGAAGGGGACTTGCAGTGCACCCAGCTGGAGGCTGAGGGCCCAGGCACCGCGGGGCAGCTGGACTGCTGAGCCCACAGAGGCCTGTGTGGAGCAAACAGGCCCCAGGAGTGCGAGGAGAGAGCTCGGGTGGAGCTGCCTCGTGTGAAAGAGCATGGGAGCCAGCCTCCTCCTGGGGGAAATCCCGACTGGCCTGCTGGAACTGCTGGGGCCAAAAGAGAAACAAAAGGAAAAAAATTAAGTGGTATTTTAGAAACAAGTGGCCCTAAGGAGAGGAGAAATACACACACACACGCACCCCAAACGAACAAAGATCCAGTTGCAAGAAGACAATGACACAACAACACTGATTTTGTTTCTGATTATCTGATTGTATAAGACACGATGGAAAATAAATGCCTAGCCGCTTCTTTGCTGATTTTGATTTTAGAGGCATTATACAGTTTGTGCACACATGGAAGAAAACTAACTTTCAATACTGTTGTCTCCCAGGAAGGATGGCAGGGGTCCCAAACAAGGTGGCATAGCACCCCGAGCCACTGTCCGTCTTACTTCAGAGGGTTGATTCGAGCGTGAGGCAGACCTGGGGGCCTCAGTACGGAGATATGGGTGTGTGTGTGTATGCGTGTGCATGTGTGCTGGGGAGACAGTGGAGGGGAGTGCCGAGTGGGGAGCCAGTAGAGTCAAAGCAGGGAACCACTGTGGGAGGGGCTTGGGATTTTGTACCCAAATGTAAAATACAAGCACACAGGTTTAGGGTCTCATAGACTACAGACTTTGGTCAGGCCTGTTGTGGTTAATCTTGCAGAAACTAGCCAGGAAGAAGCTCATTCATTCTCCTAGAGGGTCCAGGTGAGCTGGCTGAGGACAGGGTCTATCCAGGCTCTGATTAGGGAACATGGGTGCCTTGCCCCTCCCTGGAGGACTCAGCCTGCTTAGAGGGTGATAAAGAGAAAATCAATAGAAATGACTGGAAGCAGGTGGTGGTGGAGAGTGGTCGAGGAGAGGCTGGGTGGGGACCTGCACAGGGATGGCCTGGGGAGGGGGTTGCTGAGAAGAGCCACCCCGAAGTGCTTCTGAAACATCACCACCAAGAGCGTGTACAGGTTTTAGCCCTAGTCATTGTTCGGGTTCTGCTGGGTCTTGCTCTAGAGTCTGTGTTCCTTGGTTTCCTTAGCGTACCCCAAAACAGTGGTCCATCTTGGAACTGAGGGCTTCTCAAAGTGTGATCTCCAGACTAGCTACCTCCACATCACCTGGGAATGTGTTCAAAAGGCAAATTCTCAGGCCCCAGCCCAGACCAGTGGAACCAGACCCTGGTGGGGCCCAGCAATCTGTGTTTAACAAACCCTCCAGCTGACGCTGCTACACACTCAGGTTTGAGAACCATCTGCCTAGACCGAACCTGAACCTCTCAGAGTTGGCTTCCATAAGAACATCAGTCTTCTGAGTCCTTGAGGGGGCTTCAGACAGTGCTCAAGGCCAGAAGTGAGCCCTGGGAAAGGAGGCCCAGAAACCTGACTTTTCCCTTGCCCTGACCCCCAAGTGGGCCCAGGCCAGGGCTTCTTCCTTCTATTTCCTTGAAGGAAAACCTTTGGACCATTACAAGTCTCCAGGGGCTGTTAACTTTCTTTCTCTCTCTCTCCATCTTGAACATAATCTATAGTGCTAATAAAATGCCACACAGACCTCTTTCTGTGGTCCCCTGGTGTATCCAAGATATAACCTATAATAAGTCCACCACACACAGGGGGATACAGGAAAGCTATGCAAAGATGAATGTCCTAAAAGACATATTAATGATGTGAGTTCTCCTTTGGAGAAGATAAAAGCCACCGAGTTAGCTAATAGCTTTATGACCGTATTTTAGACTCCTGGAAGTTACATGTATCTAAGGAAAGGGGCCTCTTGGGATGCACAGCATATGAGAATTGAAAGGGCAGCAAGATATGGTAATAAAGTTGTGTCTCATCTAGGAATAATATTTTAAAAATGCTAACACAAATTGTTTAAACTCTCCAAAGTGTTAGTTCTTTGTGCTGTGTGGCTCAGTAGAATGGGTTGTGGATGCACTGGGTAGAACAGAAATTATTGACAAATGTTGAACATGACGGGCGAGGCAAGGTCTGAGCCCTACCCTACCCTGTGCCTACTGCCCCACTGCTAGGGAGAGCAGATGGCATTTGAACTTGCAGTGGCTGAATTTTGGGGGAGAGCATACATTTTGAACCTGTGCCAAGGAAGCCCTCATCTCTGACTGGGTGGAGGCATTTAATCGTGTCCTGGATGAGGGGCACAGCAGGCTGAGGGCAAACCTGGGGTGCCCATCAGCCCTGTCCCTGGGGACCAGGGACTCCAGACCATTGATAGACTGAGGCTGGACACCGCTGGGCTGCAGGGAGAAGCAGGAGCTGCACTCTCTTCACTGTCTTCCTTTCTCTTAATTCTACGAGGATTTTTTTTTTTAGTCTCTCTGTGTATTGGTCACTCCTTCCGGGAGTGCAGAAGGATGAACAAACTTAGCCTTCAGACTTAGAATAGTTGTCCTTTTCCTGCCCCTTGGTCACTCTAAAAGCTGTCTGGTTCTATGGAGACAGCAGAATCTGCGGGTCTCCCTTACATGCACCCAGCTTTTGACTTTCTTTTGGTAGCAGCTTTCCCCAAAAGGAATTTTTATGTTTGCCTTAGGCCAGCTGGCCGCAAGCTTATCTGTGCCTGTTGGAGACCTGCCCAGGGTGGATGGGTGGCAGACTGGTTCACAGAATTTTCTCTAAACTGCAGGTGTGAAATGATAATGGGTTCAGGGTATCATAACTGATGAAAAAGGCTCGGAGGAATAGAATTGACTTTCCAAGTCATTGACACTGGCAGGAAAAGGTTAACTCCGTCCCAGCAGCTTGTTCTGGTCTAATGTCCCCTACCCCCTGGGGACTGCGTGCCTTCCCTGTGGTGTCACCCCAGGAATGGGCTCCTGCTGATCTTCTCCAGCGCATTTACAGTGAGAGTGGATACGCAGCTGTTGGATGAATTTGCAAATGGCTTGTGTGATGTTCTCTAAAGTTGTGGCTACCTCTGCTTAAAAGATTAAAAGAAAGTCTTAATGAAGTAGCATTCTCCAGCTGCACTCCATTTAATTTCCTTTATAATTTCCCCCCTTAAAGCGAACATTTTCTCCCAAGAATGGGCCTCTGATGTTCAGGATTTCCTTATATTTGGTGCTTTTTCTCCTCCTTGGCTCATTCTTTGTGACATGATTACAATGTCCCTAGGCTCCAGCTCGGATATTACGACTGGAGGTCACAATTGGTGAGAAGGAAACAGCTCACACAGATGAATTCTTTATTTTATTTTTAAAAAGATACTTAGAGTACATAAATGTTACACAAAAAATATAGGGATTCCCATACACCCCACCTCCCATACCTCTCCCACCCTCCCACATAAACATCCTTCACTAGTGTGGCACATTTTTGCAATGATAAACACATCCTGGGGTTTTGCTATTAAGCATGGACCATAGTTCACATTGTAGTCTACACTCTCTCCCACACAGTTCTGCATGTTATATGATGATACAAAATAGCCTATATCTGTCATTGCAATGTCACTCAGGACAATTCCCAAGTCCCGAAAAAGCCCCTGTATTACAACTGCTTTTCCATCTCCCTGCCCCTAGAGCCTCCAGTGGCCACTGGCTCCACATTAATGTTGTAATTTCTTCCATTGCTAGAATCACAATATGTCTATAGCAGAATAGAGACCAAGGTCCTGTATTTATCTCAGCAGCTTATAGACACAGGGCAGGGAAATGCATGGGAGCTGTGGCACACAGGGGGTATTAGGGATAAGCAGATACTTTGCAGGGCTTTAGATGGCATTGTTGGGTCTGTGGAAAAGCTCTTCTTCTCTCCCAGGTGGCCCCATAAATTCTGAAATCCAGGCAGACTTCTGTGTGGGCTGTATTCCCATTTACGTTCTAAAAGAATTGGAACACGAATATGGGACAGCATTTCTGCACAGATCTTTTTTCTCTTCTGGCTTTGAAATTTGCATTCCTTTTAGTAAAATAAGCTGGTTCAAAAGCATATACACGTGCTTATTTTGTCCATGTCTCTTAGCAATTTCCAAAGAACACTTGCACTTTTACAAGTTATTCTTTTCAAGAATCCAGTGAAATAGAGGCTGTGTTAGCAGCTTCGTATTCAAGGAGGGAAACTGAGGCATGCCTGAGGTCTGGTATCTTGTGTGAGCAGTGTCCCACACTTCTGATTTAATACTGTATGAGTCAGGGTTCTTAATTGCATGCAAAAGAAACTTGACTACTGATGACTGAGGAGAAAGGAGTTACTGGGCAGCTCCCAGGATCACCAGGAAAGCAGGCTGGCGAGGCTCGGAGAATGGTCAGGAGTAGAGGAGCAAGCAGTACAGATCTTCACCTGCTGCTGCTGCCACTGGCGGCCTGGATTCCCATCTGTTCCTGCCTTTGCGTGTCTGATTAGCGGAACCAAGGTCGTAGACCTGGGCTCTAGATGCAAAGGAGTCTGGGAATGTGAGGGCCCCCTTAGAATTCTCAAGTGGGAGGTGGCCTCTGTTCTCACAATGGGGAAGCTCTCAAATATGGGAAAGGGATTTAGTTGCCGGAAGGCCAAAATATGACCACATTAATGCCGTTTGGCCCATAAATCTACACCAAATGCTCCTTTGGAAGTTTTCTGCTTCATTAAGTTACTACTGACTGAATTAGTGGAGCCTGTACGTGTGCTAGACTTTAAAGGTTCCAATTGTAACTCATGCAGGTATTAGCTGCATGACTCTAGGTTACCAGAGCAGTGCCACAGGCAGTGAGATGTGGAAAGGGCTGACAGAAAATTTGGGAGAAGGCAGATAATATATTTTTTAACCTGCTTTAGTGCAGGGTAATTGATATTCAATAAACTGCATATATCCAGCGTGTTCAATTTGGTATGTGTACACCCATAAATTCACCACCACAATCAAGATAATGGGTGTATCTGTCAGCCCCCAAAGTCGTCCTTATGACTGCTTATGATCTTCCCTCCAGCCCCTATCCACCTCCCATCCCCACCCTCCCCAGGGAAACACTGGTCCACTTTGTGCCACTATGGTGACTGTCACTATAGTTACTGTGTTCTAGAATTTTATATAAATAGAATCATACTGTATGTATGCTTTTGGTCTGGTTCCATTTACTCAGCATAATTATCTTGAGATTTATCCATGTCGTTGTGTGTATTAATAATCCACTCCCTTTTATTCATATCCATTGCATGGATATACCACAATTTCATTATCCCTTTATGGGCTCCTGGACATTTTGGTTGTTTCCAATTTGGGGTTATTACAAATAAAGCTGTTCTGAGCATTTGTATTCAAGTCTTTGTGTGGACATCTGCTTTCATTTCTCTTCTGTAAACACCTAGGAGTGGAATGGCTGGATTATGTGGTAGGTGTAAGTCCCCCTCCCCCCCCTTTTAAAAAAAGATATGGCTAAACTGCTTTCTAAAGTGGTTGTGAAATTTTACATCCCCACTGGTGGTATTTAAGGATCCCAGGTTCTCAGCCAACACTCAGCATGACTAGTCTTTCAATTTTAGCCATTCTCTTTGGTGTGTAGTGATAACTCATTGTGGTTTTAATTTGCACCTCCTTATTGACTACTGATGCTTATTTGTCATCTGTGTATCTGCTTTGGTGAAGTGTCTGTTCAAATCTTTGCTCATTCTTTATTTGGATTGATAACTAATTTTAAAAAACTCTTTCTGAAAATTTCTTTAAGGTTTCCTTCTTCCACATTTATCTTTGGGAAATTTCTGAGAAACAATAAAAACCTTAAGAAGCTGAGTGCCTAAATATAAATTTAACACTAAATATATTTATTTCTCAGACAAACATATTTATTGTCAGCAGAGTATTACATGGTGTTACTTGGAAATGCTTTGTTTGTAGAATTAATAGGGAGCCCTGGGATATCTCGATGGTCCTTTTTTTAGCTAGCAGGCACAATCCCACAGGTGAATGAAAAATAATTAAACAACTGAAGGGAAAAAGGAATTTCATTTGCTGTGCTTCGATTTTCACAAAAGATAATATTCTAAAGCCATAACCTCAGAAAACTAAAGAGCTTTTTTCTTATTTTAAACCGATTATTTGAATCTGTTTGTTTTTCTGTAATCCTATTAAAAACATTTAACTCAAAGTGCATTGATCTAGAATTTCATACCACTTGCTTTACACTGCACAATCCATTCTCCTACCACATCTGTTAAGATTTATTGAACATTCACTAGAACCTATCATTAAGGAGACGGAGAAGAGACCCAATCTTGAAGCATTTACCAATTAGATGAAGTGGGTCCGTTCCCCGTGAGAGCACTGCATATAGCTACTACATTTCAGAGGAGCAGAGCTGTTTAACCTCCTAGCCTGTGGAGAATTCGGCAAGGGCCTCACCACTTGATTTCTGGTTTCATGATCTGGTCAAGATAGTTCACGGGCTTTCCTCATATTTACATCGAGGAGTGTCCCTGCTCCCTGGGCCTGCCTGCCACCATTTAGGTGACCTGTTTTCTCCCTGATCTGCTACTTATTCAGACTCTCCCCATCTCTGACAGCCACAGTCAGTGACTTCTGCCCACACGTTTTATGAAAAAGGGGAAGGAGCTGTCCAGCCCCGAGAGCCTGAAAAAAACAGTGTTGACCACATGCAAAACCAGGGAAAACTTGGAAAGCTCCCAGATCAAGAAAACAAAACCCAAAGACCCATAGTGGGAGTGTAGGCACCTGGGTAGAACAGCTTTTTCTAGATTTAGAACAATTCTATGGTCTTATCTATTTAGTTCACTGGTAGCTTTTCCTGTGGGAATGAGGTAGATTTGGATCCAGGGACCCTGGACCAATTCTGTGTGAAAAACCGATCCTTATAATCTGAAGTCTGTGTGTTAAGATTTTGGGTTTGTGCAACTGGTGTGTTGAAAGAGTAAGAGTCCATGAGGACTCTGAAAAAACAATTTGCTCTCTCCTCTTATACCACAACCCACTCAATCTCTATGGGATTGGATTTTCCCACTTCTTGGATGAAACACCAGAGGATTGAATAAAGAATTTTCTTGGCACACCCAGATAATACAAAGTCCTGCAGCCACTTTGGGTTACAAAACAGCTTCTTTTCGGTAATTGGAATGCCCAGTTCCACATGAGTCAGAACTCCCCAAATCATTTAATGTCAAAGCGTCTTCCACTCTCCAGGGAAGAGGTAAGAATTGGGAAAGGACCCATTTCCTGGCTTCAGTGCAGTCTGGGCTTGGCCAGTGGTCAGAGTGGACTCTTTGCTTGGAGCTGATTTTGTCTCAGAGATATCCAATTGTCTTCCCGAGACAGGGGTGAAGCATGTTCAAACTCACTTCTTAACAACCTCCCTCAGCTTCTGCCCTTTGTGGCTTACCCAGCAGACTCTTCCTGCCGGTTTCCCCTTTATCTTGCTGCCAGTGTCCCCTCTTCCCGAGGACCACGCTTTTGTTTAACACCTTTCAAAATGGCTCCAGGCCATTTACTTTTTGTGGTCCCTTCTTGTCCCATGGGAACCTCACACATCCTTGTCCTTGCTCAAATGGCTGCCTCATTCTTCACCCACTATCACATCCACCTCCAGAGCTTACCTCTCACCTGTGATCTTCTCGGGGTGGGGTAAATACCAGGCCTCTCTGCCCCTCCCCAGTTGTGAGGGACACACATTAAGCTCTGCAGGTAGCTCTCTCAAAGCTCTTCTTACTGAGCTTGAGGTGAGAGGAAGTACCCCCCCTCTTCCTACATCTTCCCAAGGAAGGAGAGGAAAAATTTCACATCTTGCTAACAGCTTTCTTCTCACCCTTTCAGTCTGTGCAGGCTCAACCCTTTAATACCCTTGAAGTGGTAGTGACTAAGGATTGCAATTTTTGACTGCCCTTTTGCAAGTCTTGTATGGGTGGTCTGGTAACTGCCAGTGGAAGGTGGGAGTACTTGCCTCCTATTGCTTTGTTCTTGGCCATATGGAGCTTTGGCCATTTCAGTGTCCTGTTGTGTAACATCATCATCATCATCATCATCATCAATCACAACTTCTCCCAAATTGTTATGTATCATCTTTGAGGTAGCTTACAAGGATACAAAAAGCAAACCAAGATTGCAAAAAAGAAAGTAAGTGGGGAGTGATAAAAAAAAGAAAAACAAGTATGGATGCATATAAATGGATTGGGGCTAAAAAAACTTTGGTTTTGAGCTTTCTAGCTGAACCAAGAGGAACCCAGCTGGTCTTAGAAGGTGAGCTAGCAGGAGTTTTTTCTGGGCCCAAGTAATCAGTGATAATTAAAGTACTTTGAATCAATTTAAATTGGATTTTTTTCTTTATTAGAGAAATTGTGGGTTTATGGAACAGTCAAGCACAAAATGCAGGGTTCCCTTATACCACCTTATTATTAACACCTTGCATTGGTGTGGAACATTTGTTACAATTGATGAAAGCACAATTTTATAATTGTACCATTAGCTATAGTCCATGGTTTAACTAAGGGTTTACTGTTTGTATAGTACAGTTTCATGGATTTAAAAAAAAAAATATTCTGTTACCATATATACAACCTAACATTTTCCCCTTTAATCACATTCAGATATATATTTCCATGCTGTTAATCATGTTCACAATGTTGTGCTACCATCACCACCATCCATTTACCAAAACATTTCCATTGTTCCAAACAGAAACCCTGTACATTTTAAGCCTTAATTTCCCATTCTCTATCCCCACCCTGTCCCCTGGTAACTTATATTCAAGATTCTGATGCTATGAGTTTGCTTATTCTAATTATTTCATACATCATTTGTTCTTTTGTGACTGGCTTATTTCACTCAACATGATGTCTTCAAGGTTCATCCATGTTGTGAGAACTTCATTCCTTTGTATGACTGAATAATATTACGTTGTATGTATATACCACATTTTGTTTGTCCATTCATTGCTTGATGGACACTTGGGTTGCTTCCATCTTTTGGCAATTGTGAATAATGACGCTATGAACATCGGTGTGCAAATATCTGTTTGAGTCCCTGCTTCCAATTCTTTTGGGTAGTACCTAGTAGTGGGTAGAATTGATGTCTTAAAATTTAGTCTTCAAACCCATGAGCATGGAATATCTTTCCATTTATTTAGGTCTTCTTTGATTTCTTTTAGGAATGTTTTTAAGTTTTCTGTGTACAAATCCTTTACATCCTTGACTAAATTTATTTCTAGATATTTGATTCTTTTAGTTGCTATTTTAAAGGGAATTTTTTTCTTGATTTCCTCTTCTGATTGTTCATTACTAGTATATAGAAACACTGCTGATTTTTGCATGTTGATCTCATACTCCACCACTTTGCTGAATTTGTTTATCATCTCTAGTAGCTTTCTTGTGCATTTTCAGGATTTTCTGCATATAGGATCATGTCGTCTGCAAATAGGGAAAATTGTACTTCCAATTTGGATGCCTTTTATTTCTTTTTTCTTGCCTCATTGCTCTGACAAGACTTGTCTTGTTCCTGATCTTGAGGGAAAGCTTTCAGTTTTTCACCAATAAATAAGATGTTAGCTGTGGGCTTTTCATATATGCTCTTTATCATGTTGAGGAAGTTTCCTTCTTTTTCCTAGTGTTCTAAGTGATTTTATCAAGAAGGAGTGCTGGATTTTGTCAAATGCCTTTTCTGAATCCACTGGGATGATCATGTAGTTTTTTCTTCATTCTATTACTGTGGCATATATATATATATATTTTAATTTAATTTATACCCCCCTTGCTGCCCGTGCTGCTGTGTCCATTCGCTGCGTGTCTTCTCTGTGTCTGCTTATCTCCCCCTTGCTGCGAGGTCCTGCCGCATCAGCCCACCGCGCCGCGCGAGCGGGCCAGCCCTCACAAGGAGGCGCCGGGAAGCGAACTGGGGCCTCTCATATGGTAAACGGGTGCGCTATCCATTGCGCCACACCCGCTTCCCTTACTGTGGCATATTACTCTATTGATTTTCTTTTGTTGAACAACTTGTACAACAGAGATAAACCTCACATAATGATGGTGTATAATTCTTTAATGTGCTGTTCAATTTGGTTTGTTAGTATTTTGTTGAGGATTTTTGCATCTATATTGATAAGACATATTGGTCTGTAACTTTCTTTTCTTGTGGTATCTTTATCTGGCTTTGATATAAGGGTGATGTTGGCCTCATAGAATGAATTAGGTAGTGTCCCATCTTTTCACTTTCAACCTACTGTGTCTTTGAATTTAAGGTGAGTCTCCTGCAGACGGCATATAGTTTTGTCATGCTTTTTTATCCTTTCTGCCAGTCTCTGACTTTTGACTGGAGAGTTTAATCCATTTGCATTTAAAGTCAGTACTGATTAAATGCAGGACTTTCTTCTGCCATTTTGCTATTTAGCCTTTGTAAGTCTTATACCTTTTTTGTTCCTCAATTCTTCCATTAATGCCTACTTTCATATTAATTTCATTTTTTGTGTTGTACTATTTTGAGTGCCTTCTCTTCACTATCTGGATATATTTTTCATATACTTTCCTTGTGGTTACCTTGGGGTTAAATTTTAACATCCTAAATATATAACTGTCATATTTGGTTTGATACCAAATTTGTGTCAATAGCATACACATGCACTTTTCCTATATCCCTCCATCCCCACCTTTTTTTGAAGTTGTTACCATGTATAAATTTGTACATCATATGTCCCAAACCATAGAATTATCATTACTTTAAAAAAAATAATTTATTGAAGTATTCATACATGAACATACATAAACTATAAGTGTTCAGTAAACATCATGAACTTACAAAACAAACGTGCATAACATTATACAGGGCTCCCATACATCACTGCCCCGCCCCCAAACACCCTGCATTGTTGTGAAACATTTGTTAACAAATCATGAAAGAGCATTGTCAAAGAATTACTACTAACTATAGTCTGTATCTTCCTCCCCTATACATTTTTTTTAGAATTTATTTATTTATTTACTTTTATCCAGTTTTACCCACCCACCCCCGTTTTTGCTGTTTCTGTGTCCATTCATTGGGCAACTCTCTGTGTTCGTTTCCTGCCCTGTCTTTTCATCCTTCTCCTCCTGTCTTCACTGGGATTCGATTCTCGGAATCTCCAATGTGGGAGAGAGGCATCCTACTACTACCTGCACCACCTTAGTTCCTGGTTTTTCAGTGCGTCTTATCTTGGCTCTCCCTTGTGTCACTCTCCTGTTATGTTATCATCTTGTTGTGTGGCTTGCAGGGTCTGGTGGCGCACCTGTACACGGGGCCTGGCGGCTTACCTGCTTGTAGGGCCTGGCGGCGTACCCGCGCATGGAGCCTGGTGGCCCTCATGTCTTCTATATTTTTCTTTTTTAAATTTTTAGCGGGAGTTCCCAGGGATCAAACCCAGGTCCCTCCATATGGGAGATGGACACCCAATCACCCGAGCCACATCCGTCCCACTGCTATATCTCCTAAGGTTGACCAAAGATACTCAAAGTTACAGTCTTTTCCTATACAGGATGGTTGTATAATAAATTAGGCTTAGTTTATCACCAGCATTCTAAAAACCAAGCCTAGGGAGAAAAACTAGGTCTGGGGACACATGCATGGTTTCTAATATAGCGAATGTTTAGCCTACCCTGATTATCACAAAAGCAGAACAGTGAGAATATTCGCACTATCATTACTTTTTATGCATTTGCATCTTAGCACCTGTAGGAAGTAAGAAGTGGAGTTACATACCAAACAATACCATACTATAATACTGGCATTTATAATTACCCAAATGGTTCCCTTTACCAGAGGTCTTCATTTCTTTATGCCACTTTGAACCACTGTCTAGTGTCCTTTCCATTCGCTATGAAAGACTCCCTATAGCATTGCTTTTGGGAAGGTTTGGTGATGATGAACTCCCTCAGCTTTTGTTTATCTGGAAATGTCTTAATTTCTTCCTCACTTTTGAAAGGAAATCTTGTAGGATATAAAATTCTTGGTTGGCAGTTGTCTTCTCTCAGCGCTTTATGTATCTCAACCCACTGTCTTCTTCCTTCTGTGGTTTCTGATGAGTAATCAATCCCGTGTACACAACACGTTGTTTCTCTCTTGCCACTTTCATAACTCTCTCCTTGCCCTTTGCATTCGATAGTGTGGTCAGTCTATAATGGGGTGTATTTTTCTCCATGTTTATTCTGTTTGATGTTCTCTGGGCTTCTTGGATATGCATATTTATGTTTTTTTGCTAAGTTTGGGAAGTTCTCTGTCATTACTTCTTTGAATATTCCTTCTGCCCCTTTATCTCTTTCTTCTCCTTCTGGGACTTCTATAATGTATGTACTGGTATGCTTGATGGGATCTCAGAGGTGTATTAGGCTATTTTCACTTTTTGTAATTCTTTTTTTCTTTCTGCTACTCAGCCTGACTCATTTCAATTGTCTTGTCTTTGAGTTTGCTAATTCTATTTTCTGCCAGCTCTAATTGCTGTTGACACTCTCCTGGGAACATTTCATTTCAGTTATTGTGGTCTTCAACTCCAGTAGTTCTGTATGGTTCTTTTAAATATTTCTACCTCTTTATTAAAAGTCTCATGTTGCTTAGTCATTGTTTTTCTGGTATCCTTTAGTTCTTTTGTGTATTTTCCTTCGTCTCCTTGAGCATTTTTAAGATCATGTTTTTAAAAGTCTTTGTTTAATATGTCCACATTCTGGTCTTCTTCATTTGGTGTTTTCTGGATTTTTATCCTCTTCTTTTGGATGGGCCATCATTTCCTGATTTTTTTTTTTTTTTGTCTTGCACTCTTTTGTTGCACACTGTACATTTTACTAATTTAAAATGTTAATTCTGTGATTTATGCCCTGAGATGTTTTTTTCTTGATTTTGTAATCAGCTGGTGATAAGACAGATTTTCTTGAGCTTCAGCCCTCCTGTCAGGAAGGTCTGCCAAAGATGGATGCAGAGTGCGGGGTCCTCCCTGTGTTTTTGGGGCCTGTGTCTTGTCCTGGGCTTGTGCTTATTAGTTGTTTTGGAGTTCCCCTCTAAAGGACTTTGAATGCCCCCTCTATTTCCCAGGAGAAAGACCTCCCTCTTCTGGGTATTTAAAGCAGGTAAGCCTTTGCCCAGGACTGTCTGCCTTGTTAGTTTTTTACACTCCTTTCATTGTCTCAAGCTGCTTTCACCTGGAGGGCAAATTTTGGAAGGGAGGGCATGCTGGAAAGGAGTTTCCCAAGTCAGTCAGCCTTTCCTGGCTGAAACAGGGCCAGGGACCCACAGAGTGGACACAGACTAGGTCCAAGTTGCCCTGGGCAGGTGACCAGGAAGAGTACCAAAAGCTTCTTCCATGGCTCTCCAAAGCTAAGCTTTCCTGGCCTGCCCAGCAAATGCAGCCCTTCAGCTAACTTTCCCCTGCAGCCCCGAGGGAGCCTAAGATCTTTAATTCTGCTCCT
>JAQZBX010055211.1:0-18475 GCA_029593785.1 Cabassous unicinctus | reverse complement strand
GTCCTAAACCCTAGAAGATCTATTTTGGGTCTGTTTCAGCCTGTTCTCTAGCTATTTTTCTGGAGAAGAGATTCCTGTGTGTTACTAGTCAGCCATCTTCCCGGAAGACTTACCATCTCAATGTCTTCTTGATGTCATTTATCTCTTTAACTATATTGTGTTTCAACTCATTAATTTGATTTTTGGAAATTTGTTCTCATCTCTTTGATTAGTTCTCTCAAATTCTCCATCTCTTCTGGGACTTTGATGTATTCCTTTTCTTGGGCATGTCTTCTGTTTTCTTAGTATGGCTCATAATTTTTTGGTGGTGTTAAGCATCTGGTTAAGATGTAGTTTAGTCAGATGCTCAATCTCTTTCTCTTTTATAGGGATTTAGTGGCAGGAGGCTGTGAGTCAGCACAGCTCTTTGATTTTTGGCTCGACCTGGATTGTTAGGTTTGTCCTGCTGTTTGCTCAAAACTGGGCACTGGACCCAGTAATTGGTTGTAGAGTCGCTTCCTAGCACCCTCAGCAGGGAGGCTCTAGAGGCCAGAAAAAGCCTCTCCTACATATTTTTAATTTTCTTGTGTGCACTTTCTTGGTCTGCCAGGAGATGGTGCTCTTTGACAGCTTTCAAATCAATGCCTGATTGGAGTGTATTTGTTGTAACACAGACCACATCAGTGTGATAGAGCTTCCTGTCTGGAGACTAGGAGCCTTGTAATTCAGATTTTCTCTGAGACGGTTCTCTGGCCTTCTCTGGCAGCCCCCTCCCTTTTCCCTGGCTAGGAAATATTTCCACTCCCTCTGAGTCCTCAACAATCAGTCCCTGTTAGTAGAGAAGGCGATTGGGAGGGTTGTATATCTTTAGCCTCTTGCAGGTTCCAAGGCAAACAATGGTGCAGCCCCATCCAGCCTGGAAGGGCTCTTGGGACCAAAATTTGCGAGTAAAAAGCTGAGTCAGCCTTAGGCTGTGTTCCTCTCTCTCCCCTTTCTTGGGCAGTCCTCAAGAATTTGTCCAGGCTAGAAGAGTGGGAGATTGCGAGGGTTGGATTTCTCCAATACTTCACCGGCTCCCAGGGCAAACCACTGTGTGGTCTCACCTGGCCTGGAAGGGCTTGTGGAGCACAGCCGATCAAATCTTAGGGTCAGAAGCTGAGTCAGCCTTAGATTATGTCCCTGTCTCTCCCCTTTCCTGGGGTGGAAGATCCCTAGAGCCCCTTTTGTCTGTATTCGCAGGCCCAGAGGCCAGAGAATTCCAGAGTCTTCAGCATGGGGGGGTGGGGTACCGGCAGCAGCAGCTGCCGCTGGTTCCAACTCACCGTTCTGTCGCGATTTCCCTCTTTTGTCCCTCTCTCTTCTGGGTGGTGTACAGCCTTCACCTGCTGTCCTAAATCCTAGAAGATCCTTTTCGGGCTGTTTCAGCCTGTCCTCTAGCTATTTTTCTGGAGAAGAGATTCCTGTGTTTTACTAATCCGCCATCTTCCCGGAAGTGACAACACACTCTTAAACAATCAGTGAGTCAAAGAAGAAATTGCAAGAGAAATTAGTGGATATCTTGAGACGAATGAAAACGAGAACACAACTTACCAAAACTTATGGGATATAACGAAGGCAGTGCTGAGAGGGAAATTTACAGACTTAAATGCCTATATTAAAAAAGAAGAAAGTGCTAAAATCAAAGAACTAACTGAACTACTGGAGAAACTAGAAAAAGAACAGCAAGCAAATCCCAATGCAAGCAGAAAGAAAGAAATAACAAAGATTAGAGTGGTAATAAATGAAATTCAGAACAAAAAAGCAGTAGAGAAAACCAACAAAATCAAAAGTTGGTTCCTTTAGAAAATCAAGGAAATCAACAAACCATTGACAAGACTAACAAAGAAAAGGAGAGCAGATGCAAATAAATAAAATCAAGAATGAAAAGGGAGGGCAGTATGACTGACCCCACCGAAATAAAAAGAATCAAAGGAAGATATTATGGGAAACTGTATGCCAACAAATTAGACTACCTACATGAAACCGACACATTCCTAGAAATGCACAAACAACCTACATGGACTCTGCAAGAAATACAGGGACTCAACAAACCAATCATAAGCAAAGAGATTGAATCTGTCACCAAAAATCTTCCAACAAAGAAAAATCCAGGACCAGATGGCTACGCAGGTTAATTCTGCCAAACATTTTGAGAAGAATTAATACTAATGCTGTTTAAACTCTTCCAAAAAGTTGAAAAGGTTAAATTACCCAACACATATTTTTATGAAGCCAGTATCACCGTAATACCAAAGCCAGATAAAGATACTACAAGAAAGGAAAATTGCAAACGCTTCTTTCTAATGAACATAGATGCAAAAATTATCAAGAAAATACTTGCAAGTCGACTCCAACAGCATATAAAAACAATTATACATCATGATCAAGTGAGTTTTATTGCTTTTATGCAACGGTGGTTCAACATAAAATCAACGTAATGCAGCACATTAACAAATCAAAGTGGAAAAACTATACGATCATCTCAATCGATGCAGAAAAGGCATTTGGCAAAATCCAGCATTCTTTCTTGATAAAAATGCTTCAAAAGATAGGTATAGAAGGAAAGTTCAGGAAACCCATGTGGTTCAAATTGTTGGGCTCCCATTTACCATATGGAAGGCCCCGAGTTTGATTCCTGGGGCCTCCTGGTGAAAGCAAGCTGGCTGGTGAGCTGGCGCAGCAAGATGATGCAACTAAGGAAGACAAGCAGACACAGGAAAACGCACAGGAAATGGACACAGCGAGCACAAGCAGCAAGGGGGGGATAAATAAATAAATTGGCGGGGGGGGGGAAAGGAAAGTTCCTCAACTTAGTAAAGGACATATATGAACATCCCACAACCAGCATTGTACTCAATGGGGAGAAGTTGAAAGCTTTCCCTCTAAGATTAGGAACAAGACAAGGATGCCCACTGTCACCACTGTTGTTCAACATTGTGTTAGAAGTTAGCTAGAGCAATTAGGGAAGAAAAAGAAATAAAAGTCATTCAAACTGGAAAAGTGGAAGTAAAACTCTCACTATTTGCAAATGACATGATTCTGTTTTTCCTTTTTTTTTTCAATCTTTTATCTTTTTATTATGAATCTGTATTAAAGCTACTTGAGCTAATGCCTCTCTGACAGACCTGGAGCAGTAATGTCTGCTGCTAAGGTTTCAACTACAGATGCAAGAAAAAGAAGGTCCTCGTGCTTTCTCTGTCTGGTTGTGGCAGTCAAGATTGACTGGGGAAATACAGGAGATTCTAAAAACATGGGGAAGGGGAAATAATCTTTGCAACTCAGAAATAAACTTAAAAATAGCAAAAAAAAAAAAAAAAAAAAAAAAAAAAAAAAAAAAAGCTACTTGAGCTAATAAACGAGTTCAGCAAAGTGGCAGGATACAAGATTAACATGCAAAAATCAGTAGCATCTATACACTAATAATAAGCAGAGGAGGAAAGCAGGATAAAAAAATCCGACTTAAAATAACAAGAAAAAAACTCAAATATCTAGTAATCAATTTAACCAAAGATGTAAAGGACCTATATTCAGAAAACTATAAAGCACTGCTAAAAGAAATCAAAGAAGACTTAAACAAATGGAAGGACATTTTGTGTTCATAGATTGGGAGACTAAACATTGTAAAGATATCAGTTTTACACAAATTGATTTATAGATTCAATGTAATACCAATCAAAATTCCAACAGCCTGCTTTACAGAAATAGGAAAGTCAATTACCAAATTTATTTGGAAGGGAAAGGGGTCTTGAATAGCCAAAAACATCCTAAAAAAGAAGAGCACAGTTAGAGGACTCGTGCTTCCTTACCTTGAAGTGTATTATAAATCTACAGTGGTCAAAATAGCATGATATTGGCATAAAGATAGACACGTTGATCAATGGAATTGAATTGAGAGTTCAGAAATAGACCCTTACTTCTATGGTCAACTGATTTTCGATAAACCTACCAAGTCCACTTTTCTGGGACACAACAGTCTCTTCAATAAACAGTGCTGGGAGAACTGGATATCCATAAACAAAAGAATGAAAGAGGACCCGTGTCTCACTCCCTATACAAGAATCAACTCAAAATGGATCAAAGGCCTAAACGTGAAAGTCAGGACCATAAAAGTCCTAGAGGGTGATGTAAGGAAACATCTACAAGACGTTGTAGTAGATAGGGGAGGGTGTCTCTTTAACCTTACATCCAAAGCATAAGCAACAAAAGAAAAAATAAATGGGACCTCCTGTAAGTTAAATACTTCCGCACCTCAGAGGACTTTGTGAAGAGGGTAAAAAGGCATCCTACTCAATGGGAGAAAATATTTTGAAATCACATATCCGACAAGGTTCTAATATCCATGATATATAAAGAGATCCTACAACTCAACAATAAAAAGACAAATGACCCGATTGAAAAGTGGGCAAAAGACTTGAATAGACATTTTCTAAAGAAGAAATGCAAATAGTGAAAAACTACGAGAAAATGCTCAATATCACTGGCTATTAGGGAAATACATATTAAAGCTATGAGATATCATTTCACACCTACTAGAATGGCCACTGTTAAAAAACCCCAGAAAACTACAAGTGTTGGAGAGGATGTGGAGAAATGGTGAAAGCACATCAGGGTATTTGGAAGTAGTAGCACTAACATATGGTTATGATAGTAGTTTGTTTATTACTGCTTTTTTTTTTTTTTTGGGTAATGAATATACTCTAATATTGACTGAAGTGATGAATGCACAACTCTTGTGATTATACCAAATGCCATTGATTGTGTGAGTTTGGGGAAAATACACCAAATGTAAGATACAGACTATAGTTGATAGTAATACTTTGACGATGCTCTTTCATAATTTGTTACAAATGTTTTTCAACAATGCAAGGTATTGGTGGTGGGATGATGTATGGGAGCCCTATATGATGTTATGCATACTTGTTTTGTTAGTTTACAAATGTTACTATATACTTGCTTTTTATGTATGTTCATGTATGAACGATATACTTCAATAAATTGTTTTTAAAATGAAATAAAAACAACAACATACTAGTGTGGTAGCAAGAAAACATCAATCAGGGAGTGATAACTGTTGCTAGAATTTAGTCAGTACAGTTTTTCTGTGAATACATATTGCATTTATTCCTGTGTTTAATATTTGTGTAGTCCAAATTTCTGTCCACAAAAACATTGGGTGATAGATATATAAGTTCTTCAGTTTACCAAGGTTTTATATCCTGTACATATCATTCTGAATATTGGCCCTGTGATTTTGTGTGTAGAAGAATTATATTTACCCTTTGTGTGATGTAGTCTTAAAATTTTTTCCTTCTCCTAATAAAAATATACTTTTGAGACTAAGACTAAATAATGAATTCTGACCTGCAGTTTGAAATACTGCTGTAGAATATATTGTGCATGTGTATATAGATATGCAATATTTATATAAATTTATAAACCTAAATATGTATGTGTATGTATGCACACATGTATGAATGGACTGTTTGGTGAAAGGATATATTCATCTAGAACTTTATGAGATTTTTGCCAAATTATTTTCAAAATGATTATACAAATTTGCACTTGTCCCGGCCTCCTGAGTCTGGGACCTTAGCTTTTTCCCTTTTTGCCCAGGGTCATTGGTTTAGTTTCCTAGGTTGTTTAAGTAAGTGTCATGAAATAGTTTACCTTAAACAGTGGGAATTTATTAGCTTATGGTTTTGATGTACAAAAATCAAGGCATCATCAAGGTCATGCTTTTCCCCAAGACTGCTGGTGACCCTTGGTCCTTAGCTTGTCACATGGCAAGGTACATGGCAGCTTTCCTGGTCTCTTCTCTTCTGGGTTCCATTTCAGCTTCTTGCTTCCTGTGGCTTTCTCTGTCTCTATCTGAATAACATTCTCTTATAAAGGAATCCAGTAATAATAGGATTAAGACTCATCCTGATTGAAGTGGGATGCACTTTAATTGAAGGAACCTCATCAAAAGGTCCTATTTACAATGATTTCACACCCACAGGAATAGATTAAATTTAAGAACATGCTTTTTCTGGGGTACATACAGCTTCAATCCATCACAGTCATTTAACAGCATTTACTTGACACAGAATTGATAAGTACTCATTAAATAGCTTGTTGAATGAAACTGAAGATTTCCAATAATTCAAAACTATCATGTGGCGCAACTACTGTGTTACCAAGGAGATTTTAGGTAGGTTTATAAGGCTATTTAATAGAATGGATAATCCATTTGTAATTTCAGTATAGGCTTTTAAATGTATTTCTTTGGGAGTTCCTGATTATGCTGTTAAGATATGATGGTTGTAGTCCAACGAAAGACGCATTAACAAAATTACATTATTACATTATTATTTCAATAAATGGTTGGAACTAATGTTCCCTATAAGTAATAGCAAAATTTTTTTTGTTTTTGTTTTTTTCCTTGCAGGAATAAATAAAATGTTTTTTTTTTTTTTCAAGTTGTAAATGTATAAAACCTTTAAACATCATTGAGCATTTAATTATATTCAATCATTTGTTTTCTTTTTTTTTCAAGTTTAAATTTAGTCTTCTTTATTTTCATGCAGTTTCTATTTGTCCTTACTGTTCAAACTGTGATTTTTCTCCTGAATGATGTTTTTAGCACTCATAGTTTTTATTCACTCTTGTCTGTTCTATTTTTTTAATAATTAAAAAAAAATTTTTAAAAGATACCTTGATTACGTAAATGTTACACAAAAAATATAGGGATTCCCACATGCCCCACTCCCCACACCTCCCACACCCTCCCACACAAACATCCTTCACTAGTGTGGCACATTCATTGCAATTGATAAACATATCCTGGGGCTTTGTCATTAAGCATGGACCATAGTTCACATTGTAGACCACACTCTCTCCCACACAGTTCTGCATGTTATATGATGATATAAAATGGCCTATATCTGTCATTGCAGTGTCACTCAGGACAATTCCCAAGTCCTGACATTGCTTTCTGATACTGCTAGTATTATTCTTAGTACAATGCTTTTATGCATTTTAGCCCCTTTATTAGCTTTTGTTAATAAAAAAGCTCTATGAATTGGGCGTTACAGCTTTTTACATCATGGACAGTTACTATCACATTCTGCAAACGATGCTTCTTAATTAAGTCATTCTATTATATATCAATTGCTGCATCAGGCAAATTATGACATAGAGAAAAGTTTCCATTTGTATTTGGATATGGGTCTATCATATATCCTACGGGGTATCATTCTGTTTTAAGGAAAAAATGAAGCCTCACTTGGATAGTGTTAAAAATCTTTTGTTTTCCTGTAATGCTCTGGACTCACTGCCCTTTAGGAGGGTGGTTTTTGAGAAAGTTAAGATATCATTGTCAGACCAATGTAGAAACTTCTCTAGGGAGGGAAAATACTGTGTTTTGATTTTCAAAGTTTCTCAATATGTTAATGCATGGCAATAACTTGCCCATAAATTGTACTTTAAAACTTTCAAAATATTTTCCATTTCTAAACCTCATCTGATCAATGAGGGCAGAGAATCCTAACTCCATTTAACAGCTGAGAACCTTGTTGCTCTGGTTTTTACTAGTCCAGTGTTATTTATACAGCACATAGGTGGCAGATAAGATTGACATAAGTCTTTTTTGGCTTCTAATTCATTTTGACATTGGGTAGCCACCAAACAGATGTTTAAACAGAGCATCCCAAATGTATGTTTTTTAGGTGTCATTTTTCAAATGTAAAAGTAGGGTATTTGTGATAAGTTGTATTTGCATACCTCTACATCTTTGTGTAATTAAGAGATTTTGGGGGGTTGAATTTTTGAGGACTTTTTTTGTTAGTTTTATTTCATTGTAATTACTGAATTTAACACCATTTTGTGATCATTTTAACCTTTAAATGAATGTATCTACATAAAACAGAAGCCTAAATTTTATTAAAAGCTTGATTTTATTGATATCTCTTACTGTATTTTTCTTTCATAATTCAAATCATTTATAGAAACCTGTTAGATACAAGCTTCTGAATATTTAACAATTTCCAGATGTATTATTTTTGTTTTTCCATTTTTTTATTTTGCTAATTATACAAGTAATATGTGAAAATAACTGTGAGAAAATTTTAAATTTATCATGAAACAATACATTTTGAGTTGTGAAGAATAGCATAGCTAATGCTCATATTTTTTTTATACATGTGAGTTTCTCTTCAGTGTTTTTCAGAATTTTTAAACCATGACCCAAAGAACTGTTCTATATACTGTTCAGTTCTATATACGTATTACCTGCTACTGAAACAAAAGTTTATATTTTTAAAATTTGAAATGATAGTTTACTTAAGTAGGAAGACATAAGATCAATACAAAAGTCAACTGCATTTCTATACACCAGGAAATTAATATCATGAAAAGGAGATATTATTATGACAGCAACAAAGAATAACAAGAATCTAGGAATTAATTTAATAAAGTATGTGTATGTTCTCTTCAGAAAAAAGTATGAAAGCATCCTGAAAGACAAGGAAGGCTTTTAAAAATGGAGAGATATGACATGTTTGTGGACAAGAAGACTTAATATCATAATATCAATTCTGTCCAAAATTGATCTAGTAGATTCAATGTAATTCCATTCAGAATCTTGACAGCGGCAAGTAGAATTTATTCCAGATATGTAAGAGTGGTTGAATAGAAAAGCCAATTACTATAACCTGTTATATTAACAGAACTAGGAAGTTTTCCTTAGACACGACCTTAGACTTTCCCTTTCAACCGCTATCATACCCATATGTTAGCACTGCTAGTTAACACTGTGATGTGCTTTCACAATTTTTTGCATTCCGAAGATTTACAAACAACTTTTTTACCAAATCAGCACAGATTAACCCTCAGCTTTCCATTTTCTATCGTTATTCTATTTTCTAGTGACCTATGTTCTAATTAACGCCATGAGTTTACACAGTATATTTAGTTCATAATGGTGCTGTCATACAGTATTTATCCTTTTGTATTTGGCTTGCTTCACTCAGTATAATGTCCTGCAGGTTCATCCATATTGTCATAAGCTTCGCGACTTCATTTCTTCTAACAGCTGAGTAATGTTCTATTGTATGTATATACCACAATTTGTTTACCCATTTGTCTGTTGATGGACACCTGGGTTTCTTCCAATTTTTGGCAATTGTGAATAATGCCGTTATGAACATTGGTGTGTCCGTGTCACTGCTCTCAGTTCTGGGTATATTTCTAGTAGTGATATTGCTGGATCATATGGCAAATCTACATTTAGCTTCCTTAGGAACTGCCAAACAGTACTCCACCGTGGCTTTACCATTCTGCATTCCCTCTGACAATGAATAGGGGTTCCTATCTCTCCACATCCTCTCCAACACTTGTAGTTTTCTTTTTTTTTTTTTTTTTTTAAACAAATCAATTTTTTTGATACATATTAATAAAGCATACAATTCCTCCAAAGTGTACAATCAGTGGTATTTGGTATAATCACATAGTTGTACATTTATCACTTCAATCATTATTAGAGCATTTTCATTATTTTAATAATAACAACAGAAAAACAAACAAGAAAATTCTTCACCTTTCAATCTCTCTATGCTTCCCCTGCTAGACGTAGCTGCTATTTCTGGCTATTCTTTTTTTTTATTTTGTTAATTATTTTATTTATTATTAGTTTTTAAAATTTTATTTAGAATATAGCATTCTAAATATTCTTTATTAACCAAATCCTTTTTTTAATAGTTGCTTTTTTAAAATATATTTTTTATTTTTATTTTTTTAAAAGATACTTAGATTGCATAAGTATTACATAAAAATATAGGGGATTCCCATATGCCCCGCTCCCGACATCTCTCACATATTCCCACATTAACAACCTCCTTCATTAGTGGGGTACGTTCGTTACAATTGATGAAAACACTTTGGAGCATTGCCACTAAGCATGGATTATAGTTTATATTGTAGTTTACACTCTCTCCTGCACAATTTTGTAGGTTATGGCAAGATGTGTAATGTCCTGTATCTGTCCTTGTGATGTCATTCAGGACAATTCCTAAGTCCTGAAAATGCCCCCATATTACACCTATTTTTCCCTCTCCCTGTCCTCAGAACCTCCAGTGGCCACTGCCTCCACATCAATGATATAAGTTCTTCCATTGCTATAATCACAATAAGTCTATAGTAGAATATCAGTAAGTCTACTTTAGTCCATAGTTCATTCCCCAATCCTGAGGATTATGAGATGGTGATGCCCTTTCTACCTCTAATTGAGGGGGAGGGGCTTTGATCCCATGGGGCAGATGGATGGGACTCTCTTGCTTGCAGTTGTAGACTCTCTCGGTTCTTGGGATGATCATTGTCCATCATCATCTCCTTGTTAGTTGTCCTGGGTGAGTCCAGTGAACTGGAGAGTAGGTGTTGCAACTCTGTTGAGATTTAGGGCTCAGCTGGCACATGGACAGCCCAAAATTTTTAGTCTCTTGGATGTACACCTATCAACCCTAGTACTAATTATAGGTTCAAACAGAAGGGTCAGAAGAGCCACATTTAGGGAAATCACAACTGAGTCCATCTCTGTCACATGGGGGAGCATAAATTCCAAAGTAGGGTCCTCTAGCAAGGCATAAAACTCCTGAACTCTCTGCCCTGACTATGGTGGCTGGATGTCTCCAGAGCCTTCATGAGCCCCACTATTTGAGGTAGTATTTACTTTGGCAGTCAGTGAGATCCTGCTGAGACATGCATAAGTTAACCTCTGGAATGACCTCCCGACTCATTTTGAAGTCTCTTAGTCATATAAACTCATTTGTCTTTACTTCTTTCCCCTTTTGGTCAAGGTCTTTTTCCAGTTGCATTGCTAGTTGGTGCTTGGTAATAATCCTTCGGTGCCAGGGAGGCTCATCCCTGGGAGTCATGTCCCACCCTGGGGGGAAGGTAATGCATTTATATGCTGAGTTCGGCTTAGAGAGAGGCCACATTTGAGCAACGAGGAGGCTCTCAGGAGGTTACTCTTAGGTACTTGTAATACTAGGCTAAGTTTCAATTTCAAGAGTAAAGGTTCATAAGTACAGTCATCAGTATTAATGCCCATCAGTGGGTCATCCTCCTTCACTAGTCATTTTCCCCTTTACTCAGGGGATTCTTGCTGTTCCATTAGAGAATGTGCCAGAGCTCCCTAGGGTGGGAATTTGATATTCTTTTGGTTATTGTGTGGTTCTCCACCCACCGTGACAATGCCCCATGAACATTTGAACACATTTATATGCCTTATATGTATGCCCAGGTGAACCTCCTCCCATGTATCCCCCATCACTGACACCCCACATAAATGATCCTCCTCGTCATAGTTGTCACCCTTCTGTGATCTAAAACTTTTTCAAAAATGAAGCCAACGAAATAGCCAGATACAATTAATAAGAAAATGAAATAATAATGATAGTTTTAAAAATAAGAAATAAAATACAAAAATTAAAAAAATTGGAATAATAAAAAATAATGGAAACATATTTAAAAAAATAAATTTCTTTTTGACATTATGTCTTTCATCACTGTAAGAGCTGATGTCTTGTATGTATAGTGACATTGTCTTCCATTTATTCCGCCAGTGTCTTACTTTTTTTTTAAAGAAGAATTTTTTTTTAAAAGCAACATTAGATTACATAAATGTTATATCATAAATATAGGAAAGTCCCACATACCCTACCCTCCCACACTTTCCCATATTAACAACATTTTTCATTAGTGTGGTATATTTGTTACAATTAGTGAACACATATTGAAGTATTGTACTAACCAAGGACTATAATTTACATTATAGTTTACACTTTTCCCTGCACAATTTTATAGGCTTTGACAAAATGTATAATGGCCTGTATCCGTCATTGCAATGTCATGCTTCCCCTGCTGTACATAGCTGCTATTTCTGGCTGTTCATGCACAACTATTTATTTATTAATTTTATTGAGATATATTCACATACCATATAATCTACCCAAAGTGTGTAATCAATGGCTTTTATTATAAGCACAGTGTTATGCATTCATTACTACAAATAGTGACCATTCTAATAGGTGTGATATGATATCTCATTATAGCTTTTTTTGCATTTCCCTAATCGCTAGTGATGTTGAACATTTTTTCATGTGTTTTTTTAGACATTTGTATTTCTTCTTTGGACAAATGTCTATTCAAGTAAAAGTTTGTATTCTTACCATCCACATCAGGCAATTAAATATAGCCAGTGCTCCCAAAACCCGTTATGTACCTCTCCTTGATTACATCCTGTTTCCTCACCACCAATTGCCTACCTCATTTTTGTTACATATGTAGATACCTTTAATTAATATGCATTATGGTATTACATGTTTTTCAACTGATGTAAATGGTTTCACACTATATGTATTTGTCTTAACTTTTTTGAAAGCCTCAGGTTATATATGAGATTTATGCATGCTAATAAGAGGTTCTGGTTGAGGCAGTTCTTGTTTCTCATCCTTGTCAACATTCAGCATTAATGGGCTTAATTTTTTTTCCCCAATGTCTTGGGAGCTAAATGGGAGTCTTTTAGTTTTAAAGGGCATTTTCACTGATTACCAGTGAGGTGGTGCATATTTTCATATATTTATTGGCCATACATTTCTTCTCTTGTGAATTTTCGGTTGGTTGTCTTTTTCCTATTAATTTCTACCTTTTAACTTTTAAAACTCTGATTTTTATTTTTATGACTCAAATATGCTTATTTTTATATTTGGCTCAAATATGCTGAGTGAAAAAATTTTCACATAAATTAGTTAAAAATTTTTTTACATACTTTGAGAAAGTTTCCAGAAAAGCAAAACTAGTAAAAATCATTAAGGTTCTTAATGATTGATTTATAACCTTTCAGTACAGGTTAGCTGATTTCTTCATAGCAAGCAGCTGTCAATAGCATTTGAAAATTTGAGTGTATAATTTCTGTTAACCACTATTATTATTGACTAAAAACCCAGAATGCTCTAGTATACTTCATGGTGTTTATTGTAGTTTTTAATATTTGCTTTTCTTTGTTTCTTCTTAATTAGGTCCCCGATGGGCTTCCTGGAATATTGGTGTGTTCATTTGCATCAGATGTGCTGGAATCCATAGAAATCTTGGGGTTCATATATCCAGGGTCAAGTCAGTCAACCTAGACCAATGGACACCAGAACAGATACAGGTAATCATATTCTTATTGAGAAATTATTTAAAATATTTAAAATGAATTTAAAAATCTTTAACCATCCTTTGATCTTAGGGTTAACATTGAAAAGTTGAAATGCAATGTGCCACAAAGAAGATTTGCATTTTATTTGAACTGTTAATTCAAAGATGCTTACTTCTTTTTGAGTCTGTATTAAAGTTAGTTTTTAAAAATCTGTGTTTATCTAAAATGTTGATTTTGAAGTAACGAATGAGTCTTGTGTTGATGAAATTTGCCAGGGTAATTCCATAGTTTTTGTTTTACTGTCAGTAGAGGGAGCCTTAGTAAAGATAAAGAAAAAAATACATCTTGAAGGATTTCCCTTCTGTACAGAGGTGTACAGATTTTACAGGGCCTACTAGCTGGAAGACAGCCCAGTTAGCATTTAACAAATGTTCTGATGACTGATCTGGACTTGTTTAGAGTGGTTTAGCCTTGTTAGGTTTTAAGGGATTGCTGTTTTTTCTAGAATGATAGTCTTACATTCTCAAAATCATACTTTCTAATCCTTAACTTTGCCTGATAATGTAAATTATTTCTAGTGGCTTTATTTTGTAATTGACAATGAAATGATACCACTTTTTCTTATGCTGTTTTGAAATTACTTTTAGTCAGTATGAAGGCTAAATACATAGATATATATCGTTGAACTTCAGTGATATGTATACACACCTTAGGATAAGAAATATATATATATAAAGACCACATAAAAATTGAGATGGCTAGGGTAAGGCGAGGTTAGAAAGAATGCTTTTTGCTGGCTAACGCATGAAAGGAAATATGATCATTTGTGTATTTTCAAGATCCTTGAGGAGACAACATACTAGTTATATCAAGGAAGAAGAGCTTTTTGAAACACTTGGTATAAGGCAGTGCTCTTAATAACATCTCTATAGTAAAAATGTGGTAACAGACTTCATGATGTTGTTTCTTAAGTTTTCCTCAAGAAAATATGTTATGTAACTTAAGAATTTAACTTGGTGTTTTGGCATGGGAGACTTTATGATTTACTTGTCACCAGAGAATGCTCTGTAGTGGCTCCATGTATCATAAAGCTCCTTCTCCAGGTGTGCCATGATGAGAAATAAAGGTGGAGTGTTCTCACTCAGAAATCAAATGAACAGATAAAGTTTTACTTAAAAAAAAAAAAGGAGAAGGCTAGTCCATCTGCATTCTTGTGGTAGCCTATGACTACTTGCCTGCAAAGTCAGAGTTGTTCTTTAAAAATCATTCTGGGACTCCTAGACAATATAAATGAATAAGTAATTGGCGAAGATCCCAACGTTCCATACCATAGAGCACAACCTTTATTTTAGCCTAGAAATTTTGTGGCCAGTGATTCTAGAGGGTCAGTAGAACAAAGTGATTTAGAGGGTAATCTCTAGAGTCAGACTGCTGGTTTAGACCTGTGTGATCTTGATAGAATACTCAACCTCAGGGTACCTCAATTTCTTCATTTGTAAAATGGGAAAAAAAAGGAGAAGGCTAGTCCATCTGCCTTCTGATATCCTGTAAGGATATCAAGTAAGTTAATATGGATAGAGTGTTGAGTATAGTACCTGGCACATTTTAAATACCCAATAAATGTTACCTTGTTAGTAGTATTAGTCCATTTGTTCATTGTATAAAACCCTCAGTATTACTGCATTGAAGATCTTTTTGATCTTCAGCAATTTTTTTAGCTTGTTAATCTGCTGTGATGAATTGGTTGCCAGAAATAATACTGAATAAATAGACAAATTGATGCATTGTGTGGTATTATAGAATATAAATGAAATTACCTTTTGAGAATATTTGCAAAAAATAATTATTTCACTTTAGTAAAATTGGACATGAAGGCATTTTGAAGTGAATAGTTGGGTCGTCATATCAATTGTCTATTGAGATTTCTCCTCATTCAGTCAAAGAAAATCATAATTTTTAAAGTACATCCTATTTTCTGTGGTAGTGAATTCAACTTTCTTTATACCTTGACATTTTATTTTATTTTTTTTAATTTGCAAAAATTGAGGTATAATTACAGAGAGTATATTCACAGATATAAGTGAGTTCTATGAGTCTTGGCAAATGTCTACACTGCTCAGTTGATATAGAGCATTTCCATAATGTTAGAAAGTTCCCTTATGCCACTTTCCCACTAACTCCCTTGGAGGCAACTTCTTCACTAATTTTGATCCCTTTAGGTTAGTTCTGCTATACATTGGCATTTCCATCTTTTGGCATCTATTCCTCCTGACTGTGACTCAATTCAGATTAAGAAAAGTAATGACCACAATATGTTTCAGTATACCACATTCATATGGATATTTTGTAATAATTTCTTTTATATAAAAAATGCTTGACATTTATTTATAGAAGTAAAAGAAATACTTTTACTGCATATAATTCTACCTTTGTTTTCCCCCATCCCCAACATTTCATAATAGTCATATTTCTAATTTCCAAATATGATGCTTAGTTTTGGTTAGTCCTAAATCTTTTTAAATCTTAAAAGTTTAGTAAATGTAGAAAAGTGATTTAGTTTCTGAGCTCAGTATACATTTCTGTAAAATATAATTTACTTTTTTGGTTCTGCCTCAGGGATATTTATCAAATGATATAAAATATATATTTATATCAGTTGTTTATGTGTTATATATGCTTGTATATGAATTTTCAGTTCATCTACCATACGCATAGCTCTGTTAGAATTGCTGTATGTTTATTTTTGAAAGAAAATAATTTGCCTACCTGCACTTTATTTATTTTTTGGTAAGGTACCGGGACAGGGGATTAAACCATAGACCTCTTATGTGGGAAGCCAGCGCTCAACCACTGAGCCACATTGGCTTCCCTGAGTTGGTTATTTCCTTTGTTTGCTTATCATTTGTTTTTTCATTTTTAGGAGGCACTGGGAACCAAACCTGGGATGTCCCATGTGGGAAGCAGGCGCTTAATTGCTTGAGCCACATTTGTTCCCCCTGAACTTATTTTTATTTTATTGTCAGAGAAATAGGGTAAAGTCACTGACCTAAAAAAAAAATCTTATCATAATTCCTTTTTTGTTTTGTTTTGTTTTGTTTTAGGAGGTATGGGGGATTCAACCTGGACCTCATACATGGGAAGCAGGCACTCAAACCACTGAGCTATACCTGCACCCCATCATAATTCTTTTATTCTGGCTCATGGTCAGATTAAATGTCTTTAATCTTATGTTTATTTTCCTGTACTTCTCACATTTTTGGAAAGGACCAACTTGTTTTATACTTTTATAAATACTGTCACTTATTTCTTTTAAGCTTGTATGGGTTTATTAAGCCCTAGTCTTGATTACTATTTTCTCACTATTTAAAAATTCTTAATTATTTGTTTTAACTTGAAATTCTCATTGTCCGTACTGAAGGGTTAAAATGAAGTCCACTTCATATTACATAGAAAATTTACTTACATACCTTAAGTTTCTTACCTCACTTATAGAAGGTCTTGTAATTTTTGGTGCCTAATTAAATATCTTTGTGCGATCTTGTCCATAATGGAAAATATATATTCAGTAATTATTTTGGTAAGCTTTGGACCACACTTTTTAAAATTTAATTTAATTTTTATTTTTGCAATTAAAGAAGTTGTGACTTTACAGACCAGTCATACATAAAATACAGGATTCCCATTCACTGCCCCACCACCGACTCCTTGCATTGGTGTGGAACATTTGTAACATTTTTATAACTGTATTACTTTTAAAAAAATTTAACAGTAGCTATCTTTGTTACAGTTGATGAAAGATTATTAAAGTAGTACTATTGGGAAGCGGGTGTGGCTCAATGGATAGAGCTCCCGTTTACCATATGGGAGGCCCTGGGTTCGCTTCCCGGGGCCTCCTTGTGAGGGCAGGCCGGCCCGCGTGGCCTGGTGGGCTGATGCAGCAAGACCTCACAACAGAAAGCGGGTGTGGCTCAATCGATAGAGCCCCCGTTTACCATGTGTGAGGCCCCGGGTTCACTTCCCGGGGCCTCCTTGTGAGGGCAGGCCAGCCCGCGCGGCGCGGTGGGCTGATGCAGCGGGGCCTCACAGCAAGGGGGAGATAAGTAGACACGGAGAAAACACACAGCGAATGGACACAGCAAGCACAAGCAGCAAGGGGGGAATAAATAAATAAATAAATAAATAAATCTTTAAAAAAAATATTAGCTATTGTCCAATGTTTGCATTAGGTGTATTTTTTCCCACATACCACCCTATTAACACCTTGTATTAGTGTTGTACATTTGTTATATAATCCATGGAAGTACTATTAATTATAATCCACTGTCTATATTAGAGTTTACTGTGTTAAACAGTCCTATGTTTTATCTTTTAATTTTTACACTAGTTAAATATCAACCTAAAATTTCCCCTTTTAACCACATTCACCTATATAATTCGGTGCTGTTAATTATACTCACAGTATTGTGCTACTGTCATCACCATCTATTTCCAGATCTTTGCAATCAGCCTCAATAGAAATTCTGTACAGGTTAAGCATCAACTCCCAATTCTCTAAACCCAAACTATCCCATGATCAGCTATATTCTAGATTCTAACTCTGTGAATTTGCTTCTTATAATCAGTTCACATCAGTGAGATCATACAATATTGTCCTTTTGTGTCTGGCTTATTTCACTCATCATAATGTCCTCAGGGTTCATCCATGTTGTTGCATGCAGCAGGGCTTTTTTATAGCTGAATAATATTCCATTGTATGTATGTACCATGTTTTGTTTATTCATTTATTGACTGATGGACACTTGGTATGCTTCTGTCTTTTGGCAATTGTGAATAATGCCGCTGTGAGCATTAGTGTGCAAATATCTGTTTGAGTCCCTACTTTCCATTCTTCTGGTTATTTACCTAGTAGCGGGATTGCTGGGTTGTATGGTAAATTCTATGCTTAGCTTTCTGAGGAACTGCCAAATTGTCTTCCACAGCGGAAGCACCATTTTTACATTCCCAACAGCAGTGAATAAGTGTTCCTATTTCTCCACATCCTTTCAAACACTTGTAGTTTTCTGTTTTTTCAATAGTAGCCATTCTAGTAGGTGTGAAATGGTATCTCATTGTGGTTTTGATTTGCATTTCCCTAATAGTGATGTTGAACATCTTTCATTTGTATATCTTCTTTGGAGAAATGTCTTTTCAAGTCTTTTGCTCATTTTTAATTGTGCTGTTTGTTTTTTTATTGTTAAGCTGTAGGATATCTTTATATATTCTCCTTTTCAGATATGTGGTTTC
>JAQZBX010055210.1:0-18470 GCA_029593785.1 Cabassous unicinctus | reverse complement strand
TTTTTTTTTAAGGCCCACTTATTTGCCAGCTTAATGAGGGCTCCTTTTAAACATTTGGTTTCTAGGAATGTAATGAGTCGGAATTTAAGAAGGGAAGACAAGATACTTAGATTACATAACTGTTACACAAAAAATATAGGGATTCCCATATGCCCCACTCTTCACACCGCTCACACCTTCCCACATAAACAACATCCTTCACTAGTGTGGCACATTCATTGCAACTGATAAACGCATCCTGAGGCTTTGCCATTGGGCATGGACCATAGTTCACAATGTAGTCTACACTCTCTCCCACACAGTTCTGCATGTTATGGGACGATATAAAACGGCCTATATCTGTCGTTGCAGTGTCATTCAGGACGATTCCCAAGTCCCAAAAAAGCCCCCGTATTACAACTTTTTCTCTCTCCCTCCCCCCCAGAACCTCCAGTGGTCACTGGCTCCACATCAATGTTGTAATTTCTTCCATTGCTGGAATCACAATATGTCTATAGTAGAATACCAGTAAGTCCACTCTAGTCCATAGTTCTTTCCCCAATTCTGAGGATTCTGGGATGGTGATGTCCACTCCACCTCTAATTGAAAGGGGGCTTATATCCCCTGGGGAAGATGAATAGAACTATCTTGCTTGCTGTTGCAGACTCTCTCTGTTCCTTGAGATGTTGGTTGTCCATCATCATCTCCTTGTTGTCCTGGGTGAGTCCAGTGAGCTGTAGAGTAGGTATTGCAACTCCACTGAGATTCCGGGCCCAGCTAGAACATGGACAGCCCAAAGACTCGAGTCTCTTGGACGTACACCTACAAACTCCAGCACCAAGTATGGTTTTAAATAGAAGGGACAAAAAAACAAACAAACAGACCAAAAACCCCCAAAAGAAATAGAAGGGACAGATGAGTCATGTGTAGGGAAGACATAATTGAGTCCAACTCTGTCACTCTCAGGAGCGTTGTTTTTGAAGTTACCTTGACATTTAATTGCCAGAACCAAAATTTACATGCCAAATTGGCTTTGGCAATTAAAAATTTGATTAATAGTTTGATTCTTAGATTTTTATATTGAACCTCAATGTGACAATTAGACATATATTGAACTTCAGTTTTGCTTAGACCTTATTAAATGTGGAGATTTGGATTTTTTTTTCTCGTTAAATGGTGGCTGTTCGATACATTCTAAGGCATGATATTCTCCTTTGAAAAAATTTAATTTAGATTGACAAATTTTGTTCTCTTCAAATTCATGGATCTTCACATTTAAAATAAATTAGAATTAAGAGTTGAAAGTATCTAGTTCCCAGAATTGTGCACCATTCACTGTCACACAGTGAAGAAGAGACATTTATTATTTAAATCATTAGTTTTTTTCCTTTCACCAAGAAATGTTCCATGCCACATTATTATTTTCAGCATATTTACATTGAATGTTAATTTAGTTAATTGATAGCAATAGAGATCATTGAATCATTTATAATAATTCATAACCTGAACATTTACAAATCTGAGATGTGGGTTAGGATTAAACAGGTCATAGGGCATATTTATATTTGGCAGGGACTGCTTTTTTGTTTAGGTGTGTAAAGGCTATAACTAGTCTGTTGAATCAAACTATTATTTAGACAGTAACTAGCAAATGTTATAGGTGGTCTTTCTTTTGTTTTTGAATCATAGCACATAAATACTACTTCCATGAAAAGTCAAAATCTAGATAAATTTTATGAGTTTTAGTGCTAATTAATCCAATGGACCCCTTCTCCATTATGTGAATTGGTTGCAAGGCTGTCATAAACCTGTCAATGGAACTCCCCCAAATTCACATCCCAACCCTCAGAAGAATGTCGTGATTACACTTTTCAGCTTATATTGAACCGGGCATGAATTCCAAGAATGGATTCTGGCTGTAGTTTTCTTCATCATGCTTCTAGGTATGAGGCAGTGATATCCTTGTAGCTGTCAGCAGTAGAAGAGTGGAAGGCATTTGCTTCCTAGATCATTTTATTTTAAACAGCAATCTGCTTGCTGCTTCTAATTAAGATGCCATCACCCAGGGCAATTTGAGAAAAGCAACTTTTCTTCCTGTGTGTTGTCTTATGCAAAGACTGCAGTGTAAATAAAAGAGAAATAGCCTCTTTATTATTTGCTTCAAGTGCAATAACTCAATGGAGTAAAAGAGACAGTTTTTGCCTTTGCCAAGATCATAGAAGAGGTTTTGCTCTCATAAAAGCTACAAATAACATTAAGAAATTTTCTTTGTTTTAGATTTCCAGAAATAATATATAGAATAAGTCACATAAAGAATATGTTGTAAGCACAAAACAATTAAAATTCACTGGAAAATTCCCAGATTGTGGTACATCTGTTACAATTGATGAACACATATTGAAGCATTGCTACTAACCATAGAATATAGTTTACATTATACTTTATACTCTGTGTAGCAGGTTGGCATCATTTATGAATTCCAAAAATAGTTAATGGATTATGTTTGTAAACTGGTCTGTCAGAGGTATCACTTTTAATTGATTAAATTATGATTAGGACTTTGATTGGGCCACGTCAGTATGGCTTTGAGTCCCTGCCCCTTGGTGGGTGGGCATGCACATGGCAAAGGACAGAGTTGGAGTTTTAATGCAGAGTTTTTGAGCTGGAGCCCCAGGAAGTAAGCACACAGCGGTCATGAGGAAAGAGAAAAGGTCCTGGGAAGAGAAACAAGACATTCGCCTGATAGTCTACAGCTGGCCTTGTGGAGATAGAAGAGGAGCTGAGCCTGGAGAGAAGCAATCCCCAGGAAGAGAGGAACCCAGGAAGCCTGAACCCTCACAGATGTCGGCAGCCATTTTGCTCCAATACATGGCAATAGACTTTGGTGAGGTAAGTAACTTATGCTTTATGGCCCGGTAACTTACTTACTTTATGGTAGTAAGCTTCTACCCCGAATAAATCCCACTTACAAAAGCCAACAGATTTCTGGTATTTTGCATCAGCACCCCTTTGGCTAGCCAATATACTATGCCCTGCACAATTTTATAGGTTTTAACAAAATGTATAATGGCCTGTATCCATCATTGCAATGTCACGCAGGACAATCCCAATGTCCTGAAAATGCCCCCATGTTACACCTATTCTTCCCTCTCCCTCCCCTCAGAGCCTCTGGTGGCCACTACCTTTATACCAATGATAAGAGTTCTTCCATTGCTGTAATAATAATAAGTCTCTAGTAGAATAATAATAAGTCTACTTTAGTCCATTGTTCATTCCCCAATCATGAGGATTTAGTGTTTGTATTTAGAATATATAAAGAACACTGATAAATCAATAAAAAAAAGACAAGCAATCTGATAAAAATGAAGAAAATATTTGAGGAGTTGACACTTTTCCCAAGAAGATATACAGATGGTAGAGAAGCATGTGAAAAGATGCTCAACATCATTATTCATTATGTATAACACATACACACCTACAAGAATTATTGAAATTTAAGAGACTGACAATATTATGTGTTAGTATGTGCAGCAACTAGAACTCTCATTCATTTCTGGTATGAATGAAAAATGAAATAGCCACAATGGAAAATGGTTTAGCAAATTTTTACAAAACTACACATAAACTTACAATATGATATTTACCCAAGAAAAATGAAATTATATGTCCATATAAAACTTACTAAATTTTCCTAGTAGCTTTATTCATAATAGAGAAAAACAGGAAAGAAATCAAAAGTCCATTAACTGGTGAATGGATAAACACATTTCGGTATATCCATATTATGTAAAACTCCTTGGCAAAAAAAAATTGGTGAACTACTGATACATACAACAACATGGATGCATTTCAAAAGCATTAGGCTAAATAAAAGAAACCAGACAAAAAAGGGTACATATTGAATCATTGCATTTACCTGAAATTCTAGAAAAGGCAAAAATTATAGCAACTGAAAGTAAATTAGTGATTGCTTGGGTGGGGACTTGACTGGGAAAGGGTACAAAGAAACCTTTGGGGATGAAGCAAATATTCTATATCATGTCTGTGGTAGGGGTTACATGAGTATACACTTTTGTCAAATTTATCAAATTGCATACTTGAAACAGATAAATTTTATTTTACATAAATATGTCAATAAAGCTAATTTTAAAACCTTCTTAACACTATGTCTCAACTGAAGCACTTAACCTCCATGCAATAAAACAGTCTTCCAAAGTAGTCATATGATTAATCAAATAAAGCATTGAACATTCTGTGGCACAATATATGGGAATGTGTCTGGGGAATGGTCTGTATCACTACATTCATGATATAACTGATTGTTAACTTTTGAACACAAAGCAATTCCTGGTGAACAATGCACAGGCTTATATCTATGTCATTTCAAAACATTATTGATATTGCTTCAAGCTTTTTTTTTTTACAGTTTTTTTTTTTTTTTAAGTTAGAGAAGTTGTAGGTTTACTGGAAAATCATGCAGTAAATACAGAGTTCCCATATACCCCACATTCACACAAGCAGTTTTCCCTATTACTAACACTTTGCTTTAGTGTGGTAGCTTTGTTACATTGATGAAAGAATATTATTATACTTGTACTATTAACTATAGTCCCTAGTTTATATTAGGGTTCACTCTGTGTTGTACAGTCCTATGTTTTGTTAAAAGTTTTTATTCTAGGGAGCAGATGTAGCTCAGTGGTTGAGTGCCTGCTTTCCATCTATGAGGTCCTGGGTTCAATCCCCGGCACCTCCTAAAAAAAAGTTTTTATTCTGGTAAAATATGCACCACTTAAATTTTTCCCTTTTAACCACATTCAAATATATAATTCAGTGGTGTTAATTACATTCACAATAGTGTGCTGTATTTTTTTTTCCACTTTTATCAGAGATCTTTATTCATAGTTTTCAGTTATTGTCTAATGTCCTTTCATTTCCACCTGAAGGGCTCACTTCATTATTTCTTTTAGGGCACCTTAAGTGATAATGAACTCCTTCACTTTTATTCATTTAGGAATGTCTTCATTTACCCCTTTTTATTTTATTTTATTTTTTTATGAGATTCCAGGGATTTAACCAGGGACCTTGTACATGCTAAGCACGTGGTCAAACACTGAGCTACACCTGCTTCACTACCTCTCATTTTTTAAATACATTTTTGCAAAATAGAGAATTCTTGTTTGAAGTTTTGTTTTTTCTTTCATCAATTTAAATATGTTGTGCCACTTCCTTTTGGCCTATCTGGTTTCTAATGAGAAATATGTGCTTAATCTTACAGAAGAGTCCATGTACATGATGAGTTGCTTCCTTTAGTGCTTTGAAGATTCTATTTGTTTTTTTCTTCTAATTTTTTTTTCTTTTTCAATTCCCATTTATTTTTGGGTCTTTGGGCAATGTCATCTTTTCAATATGAAAAAACAAAAACAAAAAACAAAAAACAAAAAAACAAAAACACAAAAAGCCAGCAAGGTCAACACAAAATAGAATTTTGAAGTGTAGATTATGAAAAAACTAATGTTAGTAAAAACAAAAACAGCAGTAGCAAAAGAAGAGGTGAAATGTCACAAAAGATGATGGAGGGTGTCTTCTCTCCTCTCTTCTGGAGAATCAACTTAAACACTTAGGTGGCAGTACACACCTCTCCATGTCAGGGCTGCAATTACTTTTTGGGGGTTAGAGAATGTGGGGATGGGAGGCGGCTTTCTGGAAGCCTTGGGAACAAGGTCAATCTCTTCCCTTTCATGGACTGGGCAAAGGAAGAAATGCAATGTGAGGGAGGGGAGGGCCCCACTGACAAAGTAGGGCAGAACCTTCCTAAGGAGATTGAGTGCTCAGGACAGAGCTTGGAGGGAAACTGAAAATGGGGATAATACTGTAACATCTCCCCTGAAGCTGAGAGGGGTCCAGGGACATACCTGGAAATTATAAAAGGGCCTGGATATTCCTCCTCAAAACTGTTCTAAAATGTAAAATCTCACCTCCTTCCTTATAGCGACTTCTACCTGCTCTCAGCCGGGTTTCCTTTTCCCTTGGCGACCACATGGGATTAGGATGGTGGCCATCTTGGTTTAAAACACACAGTTGTAAGTGGGATCTGGATGAGACCCAGCATTTTGGAGAAATACCTTGAGAGCAAAGAGAATTATTAACTGGACAAATGGGAGGGGTGGTTACTAGAAGGGAATACAGGGTTACCCAGAATGGCAGAAATCTAGGCTTCCCAGAGTGGGAAAAGAGAACAGTCAACAAACAGCAAATATTTGTTGAGGGCCTACTATGTGCCAGACACTGTTCAAGAACTACCCCTCTCCAAAAGAAAAAAAAATAGGCAGAAAAAGCAAATTCTGAGGGGGAGGGATGGGGCAGATGAGGAAAAAGCATCAAACAGGATTCCCATACATTGCCCCACCACCAAAACTTTATATGGCTGTGACACATTTGTTACAAATGAAGAAAGGACATTGCTATAATGTTACTGCTCTCTACAGTCCATAGATTATATTTGGTCTGTTTTTCCCACAGACCATCCTTTTATTAACACCATGTATTAGTATTTTGTGTATATTTGTTAGAGTTCATGAGAGAACATTCTCATTTTTTACTGTTAACTCATTTTGGGGTTCACTGTATTATACAGGCCCTGCCTTGTACAATCCATCCAAAATGTACATTCAGTGGATCTCATTTCATCACAGAGTTGTGCTGCCATCAACTCAGTCCATTTCAGAATGTTTTCATTAATCCAAAAGGAAAAATCCCATACCCCCAATTATTGACCCTTAGCATTGATACAGTACCTTCTTTGCCATTGCTGTAAAAATATTGCAATATTACTGTTAATTATAGTCTATATGTTACATTAGTTGCACTTTCCCCATGTATCTATCTTATCTTATCTATCTATCTATCTATCTATTTTTTTTTACATACTGGGGGCAGAGTATTGAACCCTGGACCTCCTATGTGGGAAGCCGGCGCTCACCACTGAGCAACATAGGCTCCCCTGACCTGAGTTGGTTTTTTCATTTGTTTTTTTGTTTGTTTGTTTGTTTGTTTGTTTGTTTAGGAGGCACCAGGAACTGAACCCAGGACCTCCCATGTGGGAAGCAGGCGCTCAACCGCTCGAGCCACATCTGTTCCCTTTCCATATTCTTAATGCCTGGCAGTAGGGAAATATTCTTGTATTTGTACTGTTAACCACAGTAAACATTTAAGTTAGCTTTAAGTTGTGTAGCACCAAATATTGTGAAATTATCTGCAAAACACTTATTTTTTTAATCAATCTACATTAATTTTTATGTTTGCTCTAATCTGATCTCAACACCATTCTCAAACACTTCTTTCAGTTTATTATTAAGTGGCAATAAAGTAGTTCTTGACCAAAAGTTGTCAAGCACCTCAATCTTAGTTTCTCTAGTTTAACTTTATAGCCAAGGACCTGGAAGCATTGAGTTCCACAGCTTTTTACCTTGTCTTTAGAAAATTCAAAATTCACAAATTTCCTGGACAAGCCAATTCTGAGATCTACAATTGCCAACATTTAAAAAAAAAATCTCTGATTCCAGTTATAATTTAACAACAGTTGAAATTCACGTTTTCGGCAGAGACCTTAAAAGCCATAGATAGTTCAGTAACTTCATTTTTTTTGTTTGTTTGTTTCCTGACTTTAGGTTGCTTTCTGATTGGCTGTTTCTTTCATCCACTTTGTAGGTAATTTTTCCTTAGGCTTTCCCTCTTCTTCTTCCTCATTATCATCATCAGAGTCTTTGCCATTGTTCTCACAGTGTTGTTTTCCTCTTCATAATCAACAGCCCTCGCAGGAAGGGCTTTTCCTCCCCTTGGACTCATGTAGAACACAGTTTCTTTCTTAGAGTCTTTCTCATCTTAGTCATATACACTTTTCTCATCTTCAAATGCATTAGCATTTTAATCCACCCCAGAGTTTTTACATCTGTCATTATTCTTTATCTATCCTCTTTCTTGTAATTCCACTATTTAAAAAATTGTTTTGGTTGTGTGCCTCCCTTGGTGCTGTTAATTTAGTGCTTGGTGGTGTCACTTACTCCACAGGCATGTGGGCCAGAGCATTTTCATTTTATTCCTTCCTGGACCAGTAACAATCTTTTTTCATCCTTCTGAGGTATGACAACTGCATCTACAGCTAGCATTTTCTTTGCATATGTTTCAAGCACTTGCTTTAGAGATTATAATATTCACTGTTAATTTATCTCAATCTATTGCAGTTAATATTGTGCCACTATATGTAAGGTGTTGAAATTTGGCAGTAGTGTGGTTTCATTTATAATCTTCATCTTTTATGCTATGATTGCCACAAATATTTTTTTTACAGATTTATTTAATTTATTTACTTATTTATTTTTCCTCCTCATCTTTGTGCTCGCTGTCTGCTCTCTGTATTTGTTCGTTGTGTGTTTGTCCTCTTTTTGGAGGCACCAGGAACTGAACCCAGGACCTCCCATGTGGGACGGAGGCACCCATTGGCTTGAGCCAACCCTATTTCCCACTCCTTGTGTCTCTCATTATGTTTCCTCATTGTATCTCTTTGTTGCATCATCTTGTTGCATCAGCTCACTGTCTTGCTTGTCTTCTTTTGGAGGCACCGGGAACTGAACCTGGGACCTCCCATGTCGTAGGCGGGCACCCAACTGCTTGAGCCACATCTGCTTCCCTACCACAAATACTTTGTGTCTGAATGTTACAAATCCCACTATATGTTGTTATATTTATAATTTTTGCTTTAATCATTCATATACCTTTTAAAGAAATTAAGGAAAAGAAAATATAAGTAGTTTTTTGTATTTATCCACATATTTACCATTCCAGGTATTTTATTTTTTCCCTCTAGATCTGCATTATTTTAAAGTGTCATTTCCCTTCAGCCCGAAGAATTTCTTCTAGTATTTCTTGTAGTGCAGAACAAATTTTCTCAATTTTTGATGTGAATATATTTTTATTTTGACTTCATTATTGGAGGATTGTTTTGCTTTATATAGAATTCTGGTTTGACATTTTGGTTTTCATTCAACGCTCATTCTGTTGTCTTCTATTTTCCATTGTTTCAGAGAAGAAGTCAGGCATCATTTCTCTATGCAATGTGTCCTTTTTTCTCTAGCTGCTTTTAAGATTTTCTCTTTATTTTAAGAATGATGTGCCTAGTGTGATATTCTTGGTATATATCTTGTTTCACTTTGGTTCTTCAATCTATAAATTTATGGTTTCCTAGCTCACTTGTGTTTGTTTAGATATCTTTCTTAACTACTTTCCTAAGAAGTAGTAAGTGTGATTTATTCTCTGATTTCTTAGATTTTATTTTAAATCTTCAGTGTACACTGATAATGAAAAAAAATTGTCTAGGTATAGATCTTGGACTGTCAGTAGTTGGCAAATGTTATCCACTGTCTTCTAGCTTCCTGTGTTGTAGATGAGAAATCCAATTTCAGTCTAATATATGTTCCCTCATAGAAACTTATTTTTTCTGCCTAGAAGCTCATAATTTTTTAAAAACTTAGAATATATATGTATTTATGTATAATTTATCGCCTACCCAACTTAGAATTATGGTGAGGAGTTTCAAATTGTAAAGTTGGATATTATGTACTTACCGGAGGGAAATTGTCTTCAGTCATGTTTTTCATTAACAAATCTCTCTCATCTCTGAACTCCTATTAGTTTCATGTTGGATCTCCTAGAATTGTCTTCCAAGTTTCTTTTTCCTCATGATTTCTATCTCTTTATATTTTTGTTCTGTACTTTGAGATATTTATTGACCTTGATTTTCCAGGCCAGTAATTTAGTTCTTGACAGTGTCAATCCTTTTCTTTAATTCATTTGCTGAATTTTCTAGTTCAGAAATGAGTTTTAAAATCTAGAATGTCTTTTTGCTGCTCTTGAACTTTTAAAGAATAATTTTTCAATTATTATTATTCATATATTTGTATTTCTCAACCTGCAGTTCCTTTTAATTCACTGTGTGCTGGATTTATGTAGATGGGTTGCAGTTTTTCTAAGTTGACTCACTGGCACTCATGTAAATGGGAGAAATCCCACAAACTCAAGGCAAATTGGCCTCTCTCCTGTGGTCTATGACATGAAAAAGAAGTTTCATCTTACACATTTTATCATACTGCAGTTTGCTAGCTTCTGGTTAAGTGATGTTTTAGTTTTCCAGGCTGCTGAAACAAATACCATGTAATGGATTGGCTTAAACAATGGGATATTTATTGGTTCACAGTTTTGAAACTAGAAGTTCAAAACAAGGCATCCTCAAGGTGATGCTTCCTTCCCAAATACTGGCATTCTAGGGCTGGCTGCCTGCAATTCTTGGTCCTTGTCTCCTCTGTCACATGGTAATGCACATGGTGGCTCCTCCTGACCTCTCCCTTTTCTTCCTGGTTCTGTTGACTTTCAACTTCTTGCTTCCCATGGCTTTCTCTTCCTCTTTCTTTGTTTGAATTTCAGTCTGATTATAAATGGCTCCAGTAACAGTTTTAAGACCCAAACTGATTGATTTGGGCCACGCCTTAACTGAAGTAACCTCATCAAAAAGTCCTACTTACAATGGGTTCACAATTACAGGAATGGGTTAAGTTTAAGAACATGTTTTTCTGGGGGAATATACAGCTCCAAAGCACCACAAGTGGGTTTATGGATAAAATTGACTAGTTTTAACTTTATAAACCCTCACAAAATAAACAAGTGGCTTAAAATGGTTTCTTGCCATGATACCAGATTGAGAGTGATACCCATCACATAAATTTAGGTAAAAAAGAAGAAAATGGAAATTCCTAATGTTTGGTGTTCATAGTTACACTATGAAGTAATTAGGCAATATATCTAATTATATCTACTAGAGACTGGCTCAAAGATTAGAAATTACAAATAAAAGTCTTTAAAATACAGTTTTACCAGCACTACAATTAAATATGAACTTCAGCCTGTGTACATCATTCTTAATATATTGTATAATAAAAATTAGAAAAACTCTGAATACATTTCTCACCCATTAGATTGATTAAGATTCAAAAGCTTGACAATACACTCTGTTGGTGAAATTGTGGGGAAGCAACACCCTCAAAATTTGCTGGTGGAAATGCAAAAAGGTACAATGCATATAAATGGGAATTTGGCCATATCTAATAAAACTACATATGCATGTTCCCTAGATCTAAACCCCACTGTTAGGAATTCACCCTGAATATACATATTTAACAATACAAAAATACATGATATCTCAGTAGAAATGGACATATGTAGTGTCCAGATCTTGGTCTTTAATATCATTCCCAATAAAAGGTACTAGGATTCTTCAGAGAATTGGCTGTTTCTAGGATTCCCACAGGATAGAAACGAGATGAGCCTGAATAACATTTGTTATGCCAAAAGTAAGGAAGCACTCAAAAAATGATGGGAGCATGTCATAAAGAAACAAGCGCCACCTTGAAGAGAATTCCACTGGCCATAACTGAGACAAACTGAGCATCAAAATAATTAAGAAGAGTAATGAATTATAAACCAATGAAAAAATAGGACTCTATGAGTCCATCCAAATAATAGATAAATAAGCAAATGGGAGAGACACAAATGCTTACAAAAGAATATGGAGTATGGATTGATAAATAAGGAGTCTTGGAACTGGAAAATAAATAATTTGTAACCATCATAATAGTGATTGGTTCAGGTAAGTATGCAAGGGAAATTTTTGAAGAAAACAGAATATTTGCATCACCTTAAAGTCTCGTCATGTATTGCATATTAGTAGCAAGGGGAAACATAGTAACTTAAAGTAAAGAAATCAGGCAACATCCTCATTGGATGTTGGGAAAGAACATCTTTAATGAGGAGTGGATGGGCGACATGAGCCTTTAGATGAGCTACTCTGAGAAGGATTCATCACTCATGTAGCTGGGAGTGCATACTCAGAATCCAGATTATTTAATCCATTAGGTGATATGGTCTGACCCTGGTATTCTTTAGATGTCCTGCAAGCCCTTAAAAAATGAATTCTCACCTCCTTTTTATTTCTTCAATTCACTGATGGAATGGAATTGAATATATTTAGAACAGTTATCAAAAATTCACTCTCAAATTCTTGATAATGATAACGATAAAATTCCTTGGCTTTGAGATCCAAAACAGCAAGATTAGTTCCATATGTTTGAGAACAATGAATGTGTGATAGATTATTAAAATAATGGCCCCAAATAAATCACAATTGTTCCTTTAAATGTTGGTTGCCCCTCCTCCCATTCCGAAGTTGAACATCTTCCTCCCATTCAGAAGCTGCCAAAGTGAAGCTTTTTGAGTCCCAGAGCCTATGCCTTAAATGGCCTGCAGCTTCTGCTGTCATCCTAATGGAAACTTGAGAGCACATGCAGAACCAAGGTGCCCCAATTGCCTGGCATACAGACCCTCCAGCCCCAATCAAACTGTCAGAGAGCAGAAGAGCCACCAGCCAACACACAGAATCAGGAGAAATAATAAATCGTTGCTGTTTTAAGTGGCCAGTTTTGGGGTTTTTACACAGTAAAGGCTAACTGAAACAGACTGGTCCCAAAATATGCTGAGAAAGTTTAATGCTCCTGCAATTAATAGTTGTTGAAAAATTAAGTTCAGCACATACAATTGCAGGAATATAAGGGAGATCAGAGGTAGCAAACTGTATGTTTTCTAGTGGATTAACTGAAAATCCAGGAAATAGACTTAACAGTATTGAAACTTAAAGTCGCAATTCAAATATATGGAAATATATATTTTTTATAACTGCATTCAGTAAAGTTCATGAGAGTTTCACTTATGACAGAAAAACTTGCCAATTAGAAATCTCTTATGCACTGTTGGTGTAGAGATCAGTCTCTTGTGGCTAAATACCCAGTCACTTTTTTCCCAGGGAAGGGGGAAAGTGGTTCATGTGCCCAATGACCTTGGAGAAGGCTGTCAGATCTCCCAGCACATCTCCTTTTACCCTCTTGGGCATCACTGGGGTGTTCCTCGCAGGGCAGCTCATCCTGCCTGGCCTCTGGGCCTATCATACTGGTGTCTGCTGCTCTCTGTGGTCCCTGCAATGGCCCTAGTCATGAAGACAGCATCATTCTGGCCCACTGGTCCTTTCAGCAATTCTGGCAACTTTCCTTGTGGTTTGGTGATTCTTGGCTGGTTTCTCCCTACCTCATTGTCCTCAGGACCATATCCTAGAAACCTCTCTGGAGACCTACCACTTAGGACCCAAGACAAGATTTAAACCTCATCACAACCCTTTCATCTTTCTCAGTGAGGCAAAATCTCTTATATCATCTTTAATATCATCTTATATCTACCCTTTGGTTCTTCTTACAAATGAAGTATTCTAAGATTGCTGGACTATGGTTCTTGATGTTAAGGGGAAAATTTGACTATAAAACATTGGCCCCCTCCTTCACATAGACATACAATTCTTTTTTTCCGTTTAAGTGTCTAGCCCTTGCAAAAAACACAAAGAAATGAACAAACAAAAAACCCAAGACTTTTCAAGATGATTTACTTTGCAGTTTGTGGGGAACAATTTTAACAACTCACTTGGAGTCTTTGTTCTAGACCTGTGCTGCCCAAAGAACATTCTGTGATAATGGAAATGTTTGAAATGTGGCTAGTGATACTGAGAAACTTTTAAATTTTATTTCATTTTAAATAATTTAAATTTAAAAGCCGTATGTGGCAAATGGCTAATGTATTAAATAGTACAGTTCTAGACTATATTTTCCCTCCCCCTGAGAGCAATGAGGCTAGAAAGTTATGGCTGTTTTGATGACTGGGGAGGAATAATGAGTATATGGAAATGCAATGGAAGAATTCGCTGTCATTGATAGTTCAAAGTATTTACCCATTATGTAGGGAATCAATATCCTTCTTGGAATGTTGGTATGATCCAGATTTGTTTGTTTGTAAAAAGCAAAGTGGAAAATGATTATGGTTTTACTCACATATGATTATCATTTTCATTCTTATATTATGTATTCCTTTTTTGGCGGCTGTGATTTCCATGATTTTTCACTCTTAGAAATGCTGATAAATGCAAAAAGACACTGAAAACCAATTAAAGTTTTAGTTCAGGATTGCCATTCAATTTAATTTTATAGTTTAAATTATTTTCCCAAACTCATAATTTTCTGGGTTTTGCAAAATTTTTCCCTCAGAGAGTTCCTAAAAGATGACACAGAATATTCACTTTTATAAAATGTGTGTAAAAGGAAATTTGCAATAATTTGTCATGACCCTATATAATGTCATGTCACTATAATGGCCCTAAGTGATATGACTTTAGGGCATTTTTCTTTTCCAGTTAAATGATTTATCATGAAATGAATACCTGTGTAGCTACTGCCAAGGTCAAGAAATAGAACAATGCCAGTGAAGCAGAAACCTTCATGGTATCTCTCTCAATCACTTCCCCAATCTTCTCCATCAAAAACAATCACTATTATACTTTTATATAATTCCTTTTTTATCTTTATAATTTTGCCATCTAAGTATAAACACTATGTGCCCATAAGCACTGTGATCGAGTTTGACCTTTATAAAAGTAAAATAATATTGTATGCCTTTTCCTGACTTAATCCTTTTTCACGCAACATGATGTTCACGAGGTCCATCTATGTTGCATGCAGGTGCAATTTGTTTATTTTCATCGCTGTTTAGTGTTCTATTATATATCATAATCTATCTATTCTATCACTGATAGATATTTTGACTATTATGGATAATGCTACTGTTAACTTTCTTGCATATTTTTTTTGTGTATGTATGCATACTAGTGTGTGTATGTGTGTGCATTGCCAATTTTGTCATACATCAACTTTCCACGTGCATGTGGGTCTCTTTCTGGGCTCTGTTTTGTCCTTTTGGAATGATCATCTATCCTTGCAATAATACTGCATAGTCTAAATTACAATAGCATTATTAAAAGTCTTAATATTCAATAAAATGTGCACCTCTGTTATTTTCTTTTTGTAATGAGTGTCATGTCTATCTGCATAAAAATTTTAGAATCATCATTCTAAAATTACCATTGAGATATTTATTGGAATTAATTGCTCTTATAGACTATTTTGAGGATAATTGAATCTTGAAAATATTCAGTGTTCTGAGTCATGGGTGTTATGTAGCCTTCCCCTTATTTAGTTTTATATTTTAATAATATTCCTTGCATATTGTACATTTTTGGTTTGGATTAATTCCCAGACATTTAATATTTTTTATACAATTATAAATTGCAGCTTTCACAATTTTTTTCTCACATTTTAATACTGATATATAGAAATGCAACTGACTTTTTATTATGTGTCAAACAAATTTGCTAAGCTCACACATACTAGTTTTGTACAAAAAAATTTCTGTAGCTATTTTAGATTTTCTGCATATATAATCATATCATCTATGAATAATGAGAGTTTCATTACTTCATTTTCAACCCTTATACTTCCTATTATTTAGTCTGCCATACTGCACTGGTTAGGGCATCCAGGATAATGTTTTATATAAATATTGATGGCGACATCTTTGTTTTGTTCTCTGAGATCACTCGCAGAGAAAGCTTTCTCTAAATATGTTTGCTGTAGAGCACAATGTGTCCCTCCCTCCCTCCCTTCCTTCCCTCCTTTCTTCCTTTCTTCCTTCCTTTCTCTTGTAGATACACTTTATCAGACTGAGAAAAAATGTTTAAACAAATCAATTTTATTGATACATATTAATAATGCATAAAATTCATCCAAAGTGTACAATCAATGGTATTTGGTATAATCACATAGTTGTGCATTCATCACTTCAATCATTAAAGCATTTTCATTATTTCAATAATAATAATAATAATAAACAGACAAACAAGAAAATTCCTCACCTGTTGATCTCTCTTTGCTGCCACCACTGTACATAGCTGCTATTTGTCTATTCTTGCACATTTATTTATTTATTTTTAAATCAGTTTTTATGAGATATATTCACATACCATACAATCTATCCAAAGTGCACAATAAATGGCTTTTTGTATAATCACAATGTTGTGCACTCATCGCCACAAAAATCCTTAGAACAGTTTCATTACTCCAAAAAGAAAAACTCCATACACTTTAGCGGTCACTTCTCAATCCCTCTGTCCTTCCCCAGCCTAACATAACCACTAACCTACTTTCATCTACAGAAATTGATATATATTTACATTTTTAATAAATGGAATCATACAATATGTAGTACTTTGCATCTGATTTCTTTCACTTAGCATAATGTTTTTTTAATCTGGTATTAACATCTTATAGTATTAACATATTTAGTTTAGTTTCAAAGAAAAACAGTCTTATATATGCAATTTTACCCATATTCGTATTTCACATGTGGTTTTACTATGCTATACAGTCCCATGTTACAGTTTTTAGCTTTTCTTTTAGTAATATACATGACCTTGGACGACTTTCCCTTTGAACCACTGTCATGCTTACATAAAGTAGTGCTAGTTACAAACATTATGCTGTGCTTTCACCTTTTCTATTCATTTCCAAAAGTTAACACACATCCTTTTTTACCAATTCTGCACAAGTTAACCATCAGCTTTCCATTCTCAAACCTCATTCTATTTTTCGGTGACACATATTCAAGTTATTAACTCCATGAGACTACACAATATATTTAATTCAAAGTAGCAAAATCATACAGTATTTGTCCTTTTGTGTCTGGCTTGCTTTACTCAACATAATGCCCTCGAGGTTCATTCATGTTGTCATATCCTTTTACAACTTCATTTCTTCCTACAGATGCATAAAATTCTATTATGTGTATACAGCACAATTTGTTTTTTCATTCATCAGTTGGAAAGACCTGGGTTGTTTCCATCTTTTGGCAATTGTGAATAGCACCGCTATGAACATTGGTGTGCAGATGTCTGTTTGTGTCACTGCTTTCAGTTCTTCTGGGTATATACCCAGTTTTGGTATTGCCAGGTCACATGACAAGTCTATATTCAACTTCCTTAGGAACTCCCAAATAGTCCTCCACAGTGGCTGTACCATTCTACATTCCTACTGACAGTGGATAAGTGTTCCTATCTCTCCACATCGTCTCCAACACTTTCAGTTCTCTGTCTTTTTAATAGTGGCCATTCTAATAGGTGTGAAATGATATCTCATTGTAGCTTTGATTTGCATTTCCCTAGTCAATAGTGATGTCGAACATTTTTTTCATATGTTCATATTATCATTCAACTCCCTGAGCCCCTGATGAATTTTTTCCATTCTTTTTTCTCTCTGTTCTTTTCTTTCTTCAATTTCAGCTGTTCTGTCTTCTATATCACTTATTCTTCTATCATTTTGAGTCTGCAGTTGTATGCCTTTAATATGTTTTTTATCTCACTATTGTGTCTTTCATTTCCATGAGCTCTGTTACTTTTTTATTCAATTTTTCAAATTCTTCTTTGTACTTGATCAATGTCTTCTTGATGTCCTTTATCTCTTTAGCCATATTTTCTTTCAACCCATTAATTTGATTTTGGGAATTTGTATGTATCTCGTTGATTCGTTGTCTCAAATTCTGCATCTCTTCTGGGGGTTTGATATATTCCTTTTCTTGGGCCATTTCTTCTACTTTCTTAGTATGGCTTGTAATTTTTTGCTGATGTCTAGTCATCTGATTTGCATCATGATTTTGCTCAGATCCTCAATTTCTCTCTCTTTCATAGGGATTTAGTGGCAGAAGGCTGTGTGTAACTGCTGTTCTTTGATTCTTGGTTCAACCTTTTCTGTCTTTAGGATTGTCCCTGTTAGTTGCTCAAATCTGTGTCCTGGACCCAGTAATGGGTTGAAGACCCTCTTCCAAGGGCCTTGGGGAGAGAGGCTGTAAAAGCCAGAGAAAGCCTCTCTTACTTATTCACTTTTAATCCCTCAGATGCACTTCCTTGATCTGCCAGCAGATGGTGCTCTTTGGCAGGCCTCTCAGTTCAAAGCCTGGTCAAAATGTGTTCACTGCAACAGAGACCGGATCAATGTGATAGAGGATCCTTCCTGGAGGCTAAGAACCTCGTAAATCAAACTTTCTCAGAGGCTGTTCTCCAACCTTTGCTGGCAACCCCCTCCCTTTTACTGGGTATGAAATAGTTCCAATCTCCTCTGTATCCTTAGCAACCAGACCCTGTCAGTAGAAAGGAAGATTGAGAGGGTAGGATCTCTTTTGTCCCTTGCTGGCTTCTGAGGTAAACAATAGTATGGCCCCTAGCCTGGAAGTGCTCGTGGGACACAGCAGACCAAATTTATGGGTTCAGGGGGTGGATGTGGCTCAAATGGTTGGGCATCTGTATTAGTCAGCCAAAGGGGTGCTAATGTGAAATACCAAAAAATGGGTTGGTCTTTATAAAAGGTATTTATTTGGGGTAGAAGTCCACAGATACCAGGCCATAAAGCGTTAAGTTTCTTCTCTCACCACAGTCCATTGCCGTGTGTTAGAGCAAGACAGCTGCCGGC
>JAQZBX010055209.1:0-18477 GCA_029593785.1 Cabassous unicinctus | reverse complement strand
CTTAGTTAAGTCCTCAATTGGGGCACTACTTTCTAGGGACTCATTTCCCAGAAGCTGAGGATTTTCCAAACCATCAATTTCTGGTTTCCACATTTTTGGTATTTGCAGCACTCCACTATTCTGGTAGCAAAATCTGTTTCTCTTTACGAATAGCTGCCAGAAGCAGTATACCAGTAATGAATTTGCTTTAAAATGGAGATTTATTATGCTGCAAGCTTTCAGGTCTGAAATGTGAAAATTTTGAAATCAAGCCATCAGTTGATACTCTCTCCATGAAGACCAACTGTAGATGATTCCAGACTCCTTTGTCAAATGGGAGGCACATTGTTCTATCTCCCTTATCCCCCAGGTCTCATTGCTTTCAGTTTCCTTATTTCTGTGGCTTCCTCTCTGAGTTCCTGTGGATTTTCTCTCTGTCTCTGGGCCTGATATTACTCTCACTTATAAAGGACTCCAGTAAGAGAAGTAAGACACTTAGATTGAAGTAATCAAATCAAAAGTTCCCATCTACACTAAGTTCACACCTAAAAGAATGCATTAACTCTAAGGACTTATCTTTTCTAGAGTCCATAAAAGCTTCAAACTACCACAAAGACCCCTCCAAGTCTAGAAATACATAGATAAAGAAAGTCACAACTTATCCTAGAACAGAAATCACTATTGAACCAGAATCAGGTAGGAATCTTAATATATAATTGACAAATTCCCATAGACTGGGCATCAGTAGCTTGACAGACAAAACCTCCCAGAGGTCCAGCCTTAGGAAAACCACACATTTGCATGAACACTACCTCAAGGAGTTCCACCAAATTATCAACAGGAATTTCAGAGTAATATTGCATCATGTTTCTGGAAGGGGGGAGACATGTAAGCATATTGGAATAAGCCCCAAACACTCTGTTTTTATTTAAATGTGCCTGTCCACAAAGGAAAATATTTTATCAGCTACTTACCTACATGGCTTTTCCAGAACTTAATCAACATTGCAGATGGGAAATACCCAACTCCAGCACCACTATTCTTTCTGTGTTATACAAAGGGTGGAAAAAAAATATGAGAATCATTTGTCTAAGAACACAGACTCATTAAAAAGATGAAATTTAATGATTGGATTATAGATTACTTCTCAATCCCTCACACTTACTACTATATCAATAAGAATCCTCTATAACAATAGGAGATTGCAACTGAAAAGAATTATAAGACTCAGACTCTATTTAAGAAGAATACTCTAAGGAAACCCAAAGAGAAAGTGACAAAAATAAGGAGACCATACGAAATATTAGGCTCTGACATCTACTGTTTTAGCAACTAATAAACAGCCAAACTTCTAGTAAGGCAAATATAAAACCTCAAAATATATACGTTATGTCTGGTTTTGAAAAAAATTACAAGTCATGATAAAAGCCACAAAACTGAGAGACATGGCAAGCATCAGAACCAGATTCAGATATGGAATATATTGGAATTATTGGAACAATATTTTAAAGTAAGTATTACAAATATGCTAAAAGCATTAATGAAAAATATTGGCAACATGTAAGACCAGTAGGTTAATGTAAAAAGGGAAACAGAGACTCTAAAAAGGAATTAAGAAGTTCTAGAAATCAAAAACAGTATAACAAAAATGAAAAACACCTTTGATGGACTCTTCAGTGGAATGGAACCGGGTTATGATAGAATTAGAGAGCTTAAAGGTATGTCAGTAGAAAACATCCAAAACTGAAAACAAAGAGTACAAAGAATGGAAAATTTGGAAAAGAGTATAAAAATATATGGGACAGTTTAAAAGAGTGTAATAGAAATGTAACAAGAATGCTAGAAGGGGAATAAAAAGAGAAAAGAATAGAAAAATATTTGAAAAAATAGTGGTTGAGACTCTTTCATAATATGAAAGGCAACAAACCACAAATCCAGAATGCTTAACAAATATAAAAAAACAGAACAACTATTATAAGCATATTATAATAAAATTGCATAAAACCAATGATACAGAAGAATTCTTTAAAGAAGCCATGTAATAAAACCTCTTACCTATAGAGGAACACGATAAGTATTACATGGGAATTATTTTGAAAAGCCATGCACGCAAGAAGAGTGTAACATGAAATATTCAAAGCATTGAAAGACACAAACTGTTAACCTAGAATTCTGTATCCAAGGAACTTATCCTTCAAAAGCAAAGCACAAATTAAATTTTTTTTCAGACCAGTAAAAATTGAGAGAATCTGTTGCCAGTAAGACTGATTTGCAAAAAATGTAAAAGTAGAGCTTTAGAAGAAGAAAAATGATATAGGTCAAAATGTGAGCTGCACAAAGAAAGGAGGAATATTAGAAAAGAAAAAAAATGAAGGTAAAAAATATTGTTCATAATAATATAGAAACAATATATTGCATGTCTATACCTTACAGAAAAGTGAAATGAACAGCAACAATGTTATAAGAGCAGGGAGGGAGTAAGTGATAATATTTTGCTATAAAGTCTCTGTATTACCCATGAAATAGTTTAGTGTTCTTTAATAGTGGACTGAGATTAAAGTAAATTTATATTACAAAGTCTAAGTCAAATATTGAGGGAAAAAACGTGTAATTGAATGGCTAACAAAAGAGACTAAATGTTCAACTGAAACCAGAGAAATCATTGAGAGTGAGAGAGAGAGAGTGAGAGAGAAGGAGAGAACACCAAACCTACAAAAAGCAATGTCAAGGAATAGAAAATAATTACAAATATGGGAGATAATAAATCAAAGTAGATTTCCCAGCATGGAAATTATAGGGATATAGAGACACATTACATAAAGAAAAAAATTGTCAGTTCTTCAAATGGTCATAACATTCCTTAATGGGTGTGCTTGACACTAGAATATAAAAATATGTGAGCCAAAAATGTTAAAACTGCAAGGAAAAACAGATGAATTTTTCTTTGCTGTTTTAACATTTTTTAGCTCACCTGTTTTGATATCCTATCAAATAAAATAGACTATTATAGCTGGACAGTTCAAAACCCTTCTATCACTAATTGACAGATCCAGAAAGCAGAAAATCCATAAGTGTATATTTTAACTGAACAGCACCATTAATCAACTAGATCTAATTGACATTTATAGAATACTTCATCCAATTAGATCAGAATACACATTCTACCTAAAGCTCACATGGAACAGCCACCAAAATAAACCACACAACGGGCCATAAAGCACACATCAACAAATTTAAAGGTATAGAAATCATGCAAAGTGTGCTCTCAGATCTCAATGGAATCAAACTAATAATCATAATAGAAAGAAAACTGGAAAATCTCAAGATATTTGGATATTAAATGCACTTCTAAATAGCCCAGGAGCAAAGAAGAAATCTCAATAGAAATTTAAAATTATTTTGAATTAAATTAGAATAAACATTCAAATTATCAAAATTTGTAGAATGCAGCAAAAGTGGTGTATGGTAAGAAATTTACATAATTCAATGCATATATTAGAAAAGTAATGATATCTGGAAACAATTTTCTAAAATTTTCATTGACTTAGATGGCAGTGTAAGATGCTCCCGTGTTCTATTCGTCACAGAACTTGTGAACAACCAGCAAAAACTGACAGACCCATCTCCCTTAGACTTTCAGGAAACAGTTAAAGGGTTTTAGTAACAGTGAGACCTAAATCAAGAAAACACAACCTAAAAGTGATAAGAGAAGGTCAGGGCATCCTGGATGGCCCCTCCTCCATCCCTTCCCCAACACAGTGTGGCGCTGTCTTGCACTATCACAGTGAGTCTCTGGCCTGTACCAGTGAAAAGAGTAATCCCTATGTGTATACTGGGGTGCCTGTATGTCAGTGGCAATCCATTGGATGGCAGCCTTAAGGACTGAACCAGGACACTCATCTCTGGATACCTTCCCAGAAATTGCCCTGAAGACAGAAGCACTTTGTGGATGGCTAAAGCAGTATAAGAAACAATCATATTGAGACAACCTGTGGTGAAGGATTACCTGCTTCAAAGCATAAGATAGAGCAGCCCAGAAGGGTGAAGGTCTATTTCACAGTGAGTAGAGGGAAATTTGGATCCCTGTAAATGGATGAATTCCTATGTCCTAGCACACACCCAGGGTAAGATACACATTTAGAAAATACAGAGAACCCTCTGATTTTACTTTGGGTTGATCTTGGTAGGAAGGCTAAACTATGAAAGATAGAACCAGCCAACAGAAAGCCAATTTGCAAATCTGTGAAAGATTTTTTTTTTTTTGGGGGGGGAGAGGTTTGTTTGTTTTGCTTTTCTTTTGGTAGCAACTGTAACTAAAGAAAATCTCTATCATATCATTAGCAGGATATGAATTTACAGTAGGGACAATTCAGGAACTCAATCCCAGAATTAACACATTAAACCTTAACATGCACAATTTGTCACAAAACATTATAAGAAAAGCAAATAAATAGGAAATTATGGTCTATACATAGAACAAGATAAAAATTCAGAAATCATCAATAAAGTAAACCAAACTTTGGAAATGCCAGTGAAAGACTTAAAAAAAAAACTTTAATATGTTCAAGAACTAAAGATAAATACAAAGAAAGAGCTAAATGGTATGAAGGAAATAACAAATGAAAAAATTGAGTGTCTCAGTAAGAAGATATAAATTATAAGAAGCAATCAAACAAAAAGTACTCTGAGTATTTTTATTTGAGTATTGAAATATAAAGATTTCCTAACATGTTTTTACAGCAGATTGGAGTTGGCAGAAGAAAGAAACCACTGAACCCAAAGATAAGACAATTAAAATCATTCAGACTGGAGAACGAAAATAATAAGGAATGAAGGAATGTTAACAGAACCAAGGACAAGAATGGGATACCATCAAGTGTAAAAATATATATTTATTAGGTGAATCATATAAGGAAAAGAAAGGGAAAAAGGAACAGAGGAAATATGCAAGGATATAATGCCAGAAAAATTCCCAAATTTAACAAAAGTCATGAATATACACATACAAGAATCCCAGCAAATCCCAAATAGGATAAACTCAAAGAGAATCATGCTTAGACATATAGTAGTCAAACTGTTGAATGCCAAGGAAAGAGAGAGTTCTGAAATTTGAAAACAGAAAATCAATGTGTTATGTTCAGGGAGTTCCAATAAGATTAAATGCTGATTTCATATTAGAATCCATGGATGTAAGAAGGCAGACAGATAAATATTTAAAATGTTGAAAGAAAATAATTAACAAGCAAGAATTTTATATGCAGTGAGATTGTCTTTGAAAAATGAGAAAATTATTTAGAAATATACAAATAAGTAAAAGCAGAGGAATTTAATCAAACTAGACTTGCCCTACAAGCAATGATAAAGGGAGTTCTTCATATTGAAAGGAAAGGACACTAAGCAGTAGATGGAAGTTGCATAAAGTAATAAAGATCTCCAGTAAATGTAATTACATGGGTAATTATAAATTCAAGTAGTGTTGTAATATATTTTGAGTATGTCTGGAAGTTTGGAATTATTTTATGAATACAAAAAAAGAAATATTACGATTTAAAATAATCCATTATTAATTAAATAATTAAATAATTAATTAAATAATTAAATTATGGATTAAAATAATGGATTAAATATTACGATTTAAAATAATGGATTAAAATAATCCATTCCTGTGGCCACCCACACTCATTTGACTGGATTATGTCAGTGGAGTGTGGTTCCTTTTGAGTCTCCACCCTTTTCGGGGTCTGATATAAATGCAGACACAGAAACTCAGACAGAAGAAAAAGAAGCTGGCATATTTGATTCTGAAATGTGAGAGAGAGAACAGCAGGAAAACAGAAGTCTCCAAAAAGCCCAACGAGGCTGAACCCACACAGTATGTCAAGAGGAGAACAGCCCTGCTAAATGTCTGATAGTTTATACCTGAACTTGGGAAGAGAGCAGAATAGCTGGGAATGATATAGTAGGACTGGAAAGAAACAAGCCCTATGCCTGATTGCTCAAATTTAATTTTAAGACATGGTAGATTCTGGAGGGAAAAGCAGAGACGAGGGACAGAATGCCTGCCATATTGCTTCAACACATGACAGCTTAATTGGGTGAGAAAGCACCTCTTATGGTGCCTTGACTTGGTCTTTTCATGGACTTGGAAAGTAACGTTTTATTCCAAAAAAATACCCTTTATAAAAGCCAACACATTTCTAGTTCTTTGCATTGGCACCTCTTTGGCAAACTAAAACAGTATGTAACTATGCATTTTACATCTTATAAGTTCTAAAATGTAAATTCATAAAAATAATGATAAATCTATGGTTTGGAACACATGATGTGTAAGATATAATTTGTAAAATGTGCAACAAATTTGGGATGGGTGGAGGTATGTAGCAATAAAATTTTTGTATGCTATCAAAGTTAAGTTGGTACCAAATAAAATATGATTGTTACAGGTTTGAATGTTAAATTTTAAGTCTGAAAAAATATGCAGAGGGAAATGAGAAGAAACTCAAAAAGTTTCACTACAATAAATAAATAAATATGAAATAAGAAGGAATGGATGAATTGTGGGGTAAAAAAAACAAACTATAAGTTTAACTACCAAATAGCAAGATGGCAGAAGAAATTTTAGTTTTATTAGTAATTACTTTAAAAGTAACTGGTATAAACTCTCCAGTCAAAAGGCAGAGAATAGCAGAACACATTTAAAAACATGACTCTACTACTTGCTGTTTACAAGTGACTCAATTTAAATTCAATGAAATAAATATATTAAAAGTGAAAGGACTGGGGAGTGGATGTACCTCAGTGGTTGAGACCTGCTTCCCATGTACAAGGTCCTGGGTTAAATTCCCAGTACCGCCTAAAAAAAGAGAAAGAATTAAAAAATATTTCTTGCAAATTGTAACAAAAAATATGTGGGGTAACTATAATAACATTAGATAAACTAGAATTTTAAGTTAAAACCTGTTGCAACAAGAAAATGGGACACTATACAGGAAAATAGGTCAATTCATCAAGAATACATACCACTTACAAATATATATACAGTATTTGGAATTGAAACCTATCCCCCACGAAATGTATGTTTGAGTACCAATTCTAGTCCTGGGGTATGAAGTCATTTATAAATAGGATGTTTGAAGAAGTTATTAGTTAAGGTGTGTCAAAACTGAATGAAAGTGCGCCTTCAATCAATACAGTTGAAGGCCATGTATGCAAAGGAAATTGGACAGGGAAGAAGAAAGCGTAGGTATCAATGAAAAGCTGGAAGTGAACAGAATCTAGAAGAGAAAGCAGGAAACAGTGGTGTGTGCATTGCCATTTGACAGACAAGCCAAAAAACCACAAAGATTTCCAACCAGCCAGTAGAAACTGATGCTAGGAGAAGGTACGTCTTCTAGCCTCAGAAATTGTGAGCCTTTACAATGCACCTTGAAGACAATTTTTTATCTGCACACAGGTTTATGCTTCTGTTCCATTTAATGGTTACTTAGCAATGCTTTACTTTTCTGTCCAATAATGATGGAAATTAGAGTTCTTTCTCATCCTTTTGTCACTCTAGACAAATATACCACAGCAATTATCTCTGTGATGTGTATGAGTGTATTTATAGGAAGTGGAAGAGCTAGGTCAAAGTCATTGTGAATTTTTATATGATAAACCTTGGAGAATCACCCCCTAAAATTCCCAGTTTTCACTCCTATAAACAGTAATTGAGGTTACCTGTTTTCCTCACTATTACCTATGTCAAATGTTATCATACTTTTATGAATTTTTTTTCAATCTAGTAAATGAAAAACAGAATTTTACTTTGCATTTCTCTAGTTAAAATTCCCTAATTTCACCTTGATTTTTGAGAGTTATTTGAATAAAAAAGAAAATATGCCTTTGTCTTTCATATGTGTTGTAAGTATATTTTCAAGGTTTGGCATTTGTATTTGGTTTTTATATTTTTGAAGAATAAATGTAATTGATAGAGAGCAACCTCTATAGATTTGGCTTCAAATTGTATCTCAAGAAAAGTTAGTCCCTTTTTATTTCTGTTTTCTCTTACTTGAAGTAACAGTATGGGGTATATTATGTATTCTAAAGGATGCAAACTACTGAAAAACCCCACATATATCCTAAAGCTTTACAAGAGTACATTTTTTGTATCATAAAAGCTTAAGCTAAAAACTCATAGTGCATAAAGAAATCCACCATAATAGCAAATTAATGCCATTTACTTTAACTTAAATATAGGCTCAGTGCCCTCTTGTGTCTTAAGAAAATCTATTAAGGGTTTTAGAGAAAAACTGTAAGGAGCAGATGTGACTCAAGCAGTTGAACACCTGCTTCACACATGGGAGTTCCGGGGTTGAGTTCCCAGTTACTCCCAAGGAAAATGGAAACAAACAACAAGCAAAAACAAATGTGAAAACCAATGCAGGGGAGAGCCGATGTGTCTCAGTGGTTGAGCGTAGCTTCCCATATATGAGGTCCTGGGTCCTGGGTTCATTCCCTGGCCTCTGGTACCTCAAAAACAAAACAAAACCAAACCAAACAAAAAAACACACAAACAAAAATACCTGGAAATGGGCAGGAATTTAAGTTTGAATAACACATCATAATTTACAAAATAAATAAAGTTTAATAACACTGGGTAGATTTAGAAGTAGGAACAACTAAAAGATGAGAAGGGAATGAAAGATAAAAGACAAATCTATTCAAGGCAATAAGCTATAATAAATATTCATTCTGTTTAGATCCCTTAGTGGGTCATCACTGCAATATTTTTCATGCAGTATTACCAAGAGATTATTTGGGAAGGACAGTTTTGAGATTGTTTATTTCATTGTTGTTTTCTGTGTGTGTGTGTGGTTGTTGCTGTTGCTGTTTCTCAATGATCATAATAGTCTCAAAAATTTACCCAAACATCCTCTGGATGTTAACAGAAAATGAAATTGAAATGAAATAATTTACACCTAGCTAAATCTTGTTTTCAGGTAAATTATCTCTGGTATTTACGGTCATATTTTTTTATCCTTACATCCTAAAAGTATTAATATGTAGAGTTAAACCTATTTTGTTCAGAGGATTAAAAATACTGAAAGAGGGAAATTTTTCTCACAGCTAGTCAGAGCTCAGTCACAGCTCAGGTTTCAGACTCAACAAATAAAATTCATTTTATTAAATGATGTTTTCCCCTTGTAGATGATTCTTTACTTGTGCTTGTATCATATCCACAGAAGTCAATCAACAGAATAATATAGTGACTGAATTAATATAACTAAGACTGATACAAGAACTTAAAAATAGATAATGATATCTAAAATCTTTTCATTTTCAATTTGAGAATGATGGTGTGGAACCTGAATATTATTGTGACCATGAGGTTCATCAAGACCTTAAAAACATCAAGTACTTCTTCCTATTGTAGTCTGCCATTACACATGATAGTTTCTCAACTACCATAGCTGCTAAACTACTTAATTTTCATACTTGGCAATGAACACCTTTTCCTACAATGGTTATATAAACCATATTTTTGCACACCATGTCATTGGTATCATATAGAGATCCATCATCATCCTCATTGCTGCTGATATTTATGTAGCATTCTATAAGCCCTAATATTACTCAGCCATCATGAGCATAGAAATATCTTGAATTTTTTTTTCTGGTGTGGAAATGGTCCATTTGGTACTCTATAGCCAGATTATCCTGACTCTAATATTTCCCTTCTTTGGATCTAACTGGATTGTTCACTAGTGCTGTGATACAGGGTGAGCACAGTTTTTGCTGTAACTTACCTGCATGGATACTTATGTAATCAACCTATTGTTGGTGTCAAATAGTAGAGCCATTGGCATAAGTATGTTTCTGATGGTCTTATACATTGTCATCTTGAATTCACTGCCAAGCCACATGAGCTTTTAAAACAGAGAGCTTTCTCTCAGCCTAGAGAGATGTGGCAAGAGAAGACAGAAGAATCTGAAGCATCAGAAGTACTTGACACATTGCTGTTGGTTTGAGGATGGAGAAAACAACATGACTAAAGATGCAGGTGGTCTTAAAATGATAAATATCCTGACTGAGTGTCAACAATTAAACCAGGATTTCAGATCTACATTCAGAAGAAAATGAATTCTGCCAACAACTTGTAATAGTTTGTTCCCCAAAGCTTCCAGATAAAAGCCTAAGCAATCTGATACCTTGAGTTTTGCCTTTTGAGGACATAAGCAGAGGACCAGCTGAACTGGTCCTCTCTATTTATACTGCATGGGGTATGTATTAGTCAGCCAAAAGGGTGCTGATACAAAGTACCAAAAATTTGCTGGCTTTTATGAAAGTTATTGATATGGGGTAAAAGCTCACAGTTACAAGGCCCTAAAGTGTCCAACTCAAGCCTGTTTTCTCACCAAAGTCTGTTGTCACGTATTGAAGCAAGATGGTGGATGATCTCTATCTGGTCTTTCCTTCCTTCTTCCTCTTAAATCTCATTGGTCCCAGCTTCTTCTGCTCTCAGGTGTAGGCTTGCATTGGGCTAGTTTCTTTCTGGGCCTTTGCAGTTCTCTCCTCTTTCATGTCTATGGAGCTCTCTCTTTCTGTGTCTTCTTCTGTGTCTTCTTGAGTGACTGTTCATTTATACCAGCTCACCAAGGGGGCATGGACTCAACCCTGAGTCATACCCTACTGACTTGGTAAAATTAAAGGCCCTAAATTGATTGAATCAAGTAAACTTAAAGCCTTTGAATTTAATACAATCAAAGGGTATAACACCTAGAGGAACAGAGCAGTTTACAAACATAACCCTTTTCATTTTTGGGGTTCATAAATAATTTCAAACTGTCAAAGAGTATGATTTTAAGGCCATTTTGAATAGAGGTCTATTCAGCCAGGAGAGGTAGTAAGTTGGCCCCAGTTGCTGACATCATGCTAAAATGGAATATGGAGTACTAAGAGTCTTTGTTTATAGCAGGCAGCCTTTGCAGCAATACCACGGAAAGGAGAAAAAGTACTATTAGCTATCCTAATATGTAGGCATATGCACACAGTTCAGAATTGCAGATGATTGGGGCAGGGTTCTATTCTATAAACCCATTCTCCAAGTCACATCTCTTAATCACATACATTTTATTCATACTAGATTAATGGTATTTTCAGGAGTAAGCAAGATAAGTCAATTATTTGACCATAATTTGTATTTTTTTTATGGAAAAACTTGGCAATGAAGGAGAACAGGATAAACCAATATTGTGTTATAAAAATTGTTATGTTCTTTAGAAAAGAGAAGACAAAATCTGCTAACATATTTTTGAATTCCAGGGAGTCAGACTGGATTATTAGGGAACCTGTCTTTCCTCCCTTCTTATACTCGTTCCTTGTCTCTTTTGTCTTCCCTTAATTAATTGCACATCTACTGTTGCAAAGAATGTTGGGAGGAAAAGGAGTAGAAAAATGGCAAAATGAGCAAGAGATAGAGGGAAGGAAGGAGAAGAGACAATGTTTAAGATGATATGTTAGAGGTTGAACCCAATAATAGATTGTGAAACAAATATTGTGTTGTTGGCTTTTTCCGTCATATTAAATATTGCTTTTGTCTATCTTTTCAGAAAATTCTGTTATTGAGACCTTGACAATAAAAATGAGAGAGAAGGCAACACCTTTTTGAGGGCTTAAAAGGAGGCAAGAGAAGGCCTTTGCTTTAGCAATGTCTGAAATGAAAAGTTTGACTTAATGATAAATATCTATCTACATCACTTGACAGCAAAGATTGATCCTTCATATATTAGGTTCCTATCTCCTTTGTCTAGAAGATATGGACTGATTATGATAGAGTTCATGGCCATCATCCCACATACCTTATTCTTATTAATTTTCTCCCAGTCTTTAATCTTTTTTCTGGCTCTTTACGTATCCTTTTCCTACCCTTTGTGTTTTGTTTCTCTATTGATTAGTAGAGATCTATTTAAAATATGTTATATTGTTTGAATAAAGAATCATACCTTGTTTTCATTAAAATCAGGTCCATTAAAATAATCCCCTAAATCTCACTGGTTAAAGACAACAAAAATTTTGTTTCACACAAATGGGCAAGAGAGTAAGGTTGACTGTGATTTGGTTGATCTTGTGTGGGACCGTTAGTGTTTGGCCGGTTGGCCATAGTGTAGGATTTGGCTATGGTTCTAGTCAGCTTATGTGCCTTAAACCTGAAACCCATTCATAAGGAACAATAGATACCTGGAATATTTTCATTTCATTGTGAAGGGTGTAAACTCCAGGGTGGGCTACCAGGAATTTCTCGTGTTTCTTAAGAACACACTTTAGAATTTGTACAATTTTTCTTTTGCTATTTTTTCATTTTTTAAGTCAGGTCATATTGATGAGTGGAAAAGCCAGTGGGTTGGGAGAGTTAATCTGCACCCAATGAACCATGACAGAGAGGGGAAAAGAAAGAAAGTTTGTAATTAAAAAGTTGCATAATTTTAAGTAGTTTGAATTGATCACCTTTTTATCTCTGGCACTGACTGGAGCATGGTACTGACCCTTGCCCAAAGCTATGGAATGCTTTAAATAAAGATAAATTATGTTCTGGAAACATGCTTCCATGAAGTGTTTCAAGGCAGGATGTACTACTATGTAAATATTGTTTAGTAATAATACTTGATTTTATGATTTGCACTTAGTTTTAGTGACCCCTAGGGATTTGATGGTTAAGGCTTTTCATGTAGTTAGAATGTGCTTATCCCCCACCATGAGTAGCAATTGAACTCCCTTGTACTGTCTGACATCACCCCCCAATAGCTGGGTAACAAGTTCTTTCTTGAAAGGGGATGTGGGTTCACAAGCCAGTTGTAATTGCAGGTACTTCAGTTTATTCCATTAAATTTCCTCTTTAATTTTCTCCTAGAAAAAGACATCCTTAGGAATAATAGAAAAGCTGCTCTGTGAATGTACATAAAATTGCGAATTGAAGTAGTGATACAAGGTGAGAACTGTGGTACACACTGTAATGTACCGCCCATGTTTCCCTTCAATGAAGCATTTGTAACTGTAGTTGCTGGTTGTGCTATTGGTTGGTATCATCCAGAAATTAGCTCCTTCAGCAATTGCCTCAGCTGCAGAGTCACCATGGCTAAGGTCACACTCTTTGCTGTATCCCAATTTTTGAACAATACAAATGTATAAAGGCCGGTCTATCCAGTACACTTAGGAACCTCATAAGGCCCACTCAAGCTCCATAACTCCCCAGGTTATCATTAAAGGCTGTCATTATGTTCACATCACACCTGGGGGATATCAGAAAAGGCCAGATAGAGAGCTGGCACTTTCATCCTCAGTCCTAGCAATAAGTCCTTTCCTCCACAGTGTCAGTGTAGACCATTTAGGGGAGCTTGGACTCCATCCACACCTGTGAGCAACAAGGTGCCACTCTTGCTCTCCAGTGGGGTGGAGCCAGAGGAGGCCAAAATTCAGCAGTAATTAGGCTTCTCCCACTAAATTATCAGTGGAGAATATACAGAAAGCCAGTACAGCTATTTCCACTCAGCAGTAATGATGAAAACCTCCACTCAGTTGTCAAGGAAGGTTCAATGAAAAACCTGGGCTTCTACCCCAATTGGCAGTAAGAGGAATAGCTTGCCCCACCCCTACTAGAAAGATGTAAGGAAAAGCTAGGTAAAACAGGAAGTCTATAAGATTCACAGCCTCATAATATAGTACAAAATGTTGAGACTTCAAATGACAATCACTAGTCATCCAAAGAACCAGGAATATCTCAAACTGAAGGAATTAAGGGAATAGATGCCAATGACAAGTTGAAAGAAATGTTAGAATATGAAAATCTTTTAAAGCAGCCATGATAAAAATGCTTTAATGACCAATTACAATTATGCTTGAAACATGAAAAAATGGAAAGACTCAACAAAGAAACTATAAAACTGAAAAACACAATCAATCACTGAAACAAAAAGTTCAGTGAGTGAGCTCCACAGCAAATTGTAAAGGATGAAAACAGAATTAGTGAAAAAGAAAATAGAAGAATAAAAATGACCTGTGGTGGTATGAAGCAATATGTACCCCAGAATAGTGTATTCTTGAATTTAACAGATTTCTGTGGTGTGAAACAATTGTAAGTAGGACATTTTGATGAGGCTGCTTCAGTTAAAAGTGTGACCCACATCAATCAAGATTAGTCTTAATTCTATTACTGTTATCCTCTTTAGGAGAAAGAAATTCTGACAAGGAAGAAAAAAGCACAGAAGCAAGAAACTGAAATTAACAAAGCCCTGAGGAGAAGGGAGAGACAAGCAGATGCCACCATGTGGCTTGTCATGTGACAGAGGAACCAAGGATCATTATCAGCCAGTCTTCAGGAAGAAAGCATCATTGATGATGCCTTGATTTGGATATGCTTCCTGCCCTCAAAACCATGAGTAAATAAATTCCCATTGTTTAATTTTATCCATTTCATGGTATTTGTTTTGAACAGCCTAGGAAATTAAAACAGATTATGGTACCAGGAAAGTTGGGTGCTCCTATGACAAATAAATGTGGAATCAATGTCGATATTTGGTAATGAGGAGAGGCTGGAAGAATTGCAAGGTGCTTAGTCGAAAAGGACTAGATTGTTTTAGAGACAGTTCATGGAAATATGGATGCTAAAGACACTTATGATAAGACCTTAGAAGAAAATGATGAATGTATTATTGGAAACTGCCAGAAAGGTGATCCTTGTTTTAAAGTGAAAATGAACTTAGGAAAATTGAGTTCTGATGGCTTCAAGGCACAATTTGATAGCGATTAAATTAAATATTTAGCTAAAGAGATTTCCAAGATAAGTGTGAAAAGTACAGCCTGATTTCTCTTTGTAGATTTTGTGTAAAATGCAAGAGATAAGTGTCAAGCTGAGAAATGAACACTTGGGAACAAAAAAATTGATGGATTGGAAAAGTCTGAATTTCTGGAAAAGAAGTCACCAGAAAATTATAATACAAGTTTAGTACAAGTGAGGGTTTAACTGAAGTTTGCACCAGTCAATAGTTTCTGTGGAAATCAGGTTTGGAAACACAGTCATTCTGGATGGATTTTTGGAAAGTTCATTTGTCTGATAGTTTGGACCCTTGTGTACTATATGCAAAAGTGACATTTGTGTGTGTGAGAGAGATCTGTATGAATGGAAACACTGCTATCCTGGGTTAAAAGGGACCAAAAAGAGACAGATGGAAGGACAAAACAAAAACAAAAACAAAACCGAAAACCACTTCAAGGGCAGAAACATGGAAGAGGAGGTCTGAATCAAAGATATATTCTCAGGACAAGAGAATAGACCCACCCCTGTGTTTGGAAAGAGTTAGTCTGCCCTTGCACCAAGACAGACCACACTGAGAGCTAATTTTGTTGTGACTTTGTACTAAGCATTTTTTTCTGAAAGGACTTAAAGCATTGGGACATTGTGATTCAATGAATATATTTTGCAAAGAGAAAGAACATTTTTTGGAATCCAGAGCAGGAAGTGTGGTGGTTTGAAGCTGTAAGTAACCCCCCAAAAATGTGTTGCATAATTTAATCCATTCTTGTATGTTCTAACCCATTGTAAGTAGGATTTTTTTAAAGGCCTCTTTGGTTAATAAATATCATTAAGATGTCTATTCTACCCATATTGATTTACACATCCAACACAATCCCAATAAATGTTCCAACAGCATTTTTTACAAAAGTGGAAAAGCCAATTATCAAATTTTTTTGGAAAGGTAAGTGGCCCAGAGAAGCTGAAAATATCTTTAAAAAGAAAAACAAAGCTGAAGGAATCATGCTACCTGACTTTAAAGCATACTAAAAAGCTACAGTGGTGAAAATGAATGTTTTTGGCACAAGGATAGACACCCTGACAAGTGGAACCAAACAGAGTTCAGATATGGACCCATGTATATATGGCCAACTGATATTTGACAAGGCCACCAAGCCCACTCAATTGGGGCAGAATAGTATCTTCAACTGATGGTGCTAGGAGAAATAAGTATCCATATACAAAAGAATGAAAGAGTTTCACCAACTCACACCTTATATAAAAATTAACTCAAGATGAACCAAGATCTAAAATTAAGAGCCAAGGCCATAAAGCTCCTAGAATATAATATAGGGAAGCATCTACAAGATCTTGTAGTAGGAAATTGTTTCATTAACTTTACAGCCAAAGCACAAGCAGTTAAAAAATAAAATTGATATAGGAAACCTCCACAAAATTAAAAAAAATTGTGCTTCAAAGGAGTTTGTCAAGAAAGGGAAAAGACAGTCTGCTGAATGGGAGGAAATATTTGGGAACCACTTATTTGAAAAGGGTATAATATCCAGCATATATAAAGAAATGTTATATCTCAATTAAAAAAGACAAACAACCCATTTTAAAAATGGACAAGAGAGTTGAATAGACACTTTTCCAAAAAGGAAATTCAAATGGCTAAAAAACACATTAAAAGATGCTCAACATCACTAGGTATTAAGTAAATGTAAATCAAAACTACAATGAGATACCATCTTACACCTACTAAACTGGTTGATATTAAAAGAAAACAAAACAAAAATAAAAACAGAAAACTACCAGTGTTGAAGAGCATGTGGAAGAATTGGAACACTCATTTATTGCTGATGGAAATGTAGAATGGCGCAGCCACTGTGGAGGACAGTTTGACAGTTCCTCAGGAAGCTAAATATAGAATTACCATATAATCAGGCAATCCCACTACTATGAATATACCCAGAAAAATTGAAAGCAGGGAGATGAACAGATATATACACACCAACATTCATTGTTGCATTATTTACAATTACCCAAAGTTAGAAGCACCAAAGTGTCCATCAATGGATGAATGGATACCAGGAGATAAGAGGTCTATAGAGAGAGGTGAGCTGATGCTCTATCTGGCCAGAATCTATGATGGTGGTGGTTTGGCAGTGAAAGGGGTTAGTAGGGTACAGTGTTGTGAGTGGTGTTGATGATGTTGGAGTGTGAGTGTAAGCAGGATTGGGAGGATGGGTTGCACCATACATGGAGCTGGGGGGTGGGCCGGAGGATGGAACAGTTTAACTCTGGGGAAGATGAGGACTGCGACTGAGAATACGACTGTGGAAGTGTTCTTTTGGTATCTATGGCAGGGGAGGGTCACTGGTGCAAGTTGTCGGTTATGAGAAGATGTGTGGGGAAGGGTAAACCTCAGGCATTACTCTATGGAATATTAATATGTTCATATTGTCATAAGGTGTTATCTCAGTGGGTAGAGGCCTGCACTATAACCAACAAAATAGTAAACTCCCATCTTGGGGAATCCTGCTATGTTGTCAAGTATAGTGGCAAGAATCTCTAGAATATGTAGACAGTGCTTAATAAAGGGAAAGCAGACCAATATGCCAAGCTGATGAAAGTAATGTTTGTACTTATAAACCTTATTCTTGTAAAATTGAAACTTAGCCTAATAATAACTATTGCCTAAGAGTCATCTCCTGAAAAACTTGTTACTCAAATATGGCCTCTCTTGCAGCCAAACTCAGCAAATAAACTCACTACCTTCCCACCTGATTTAGGACATGACCCCTGGGATGAAATTCCCTGGCACCAAGGGATTAATAGCGAGCACCAACCAACAATGCATTTGGGAAAAAAACCTTGACAAAAAGGGGGAAACATTAAATATAAAAGAGTTGTCATAGCTAAGAGATTTCAAAGTGAGTTGGGGGGGGCGGTATTTCAGAGGTTATGCTTATGCACACCTGAGGCAAATCTTACTAACTGCCACAATAAACAAAACCCAAATGGAGTGCTCCTGAGGGTTCTAGAGACATCTGGAAACTATAGGCAAGTCATACAAACCCAGGAAATCAGCACCCCATTGGTGGGCTTACCCTCAAATATATGGTAATCTTATTTCTCAATGTAACAGAGTTATAGTCATTTGTAACTTCCCTATACGTGATTCTTCCACCCCTTTTATTTGAATCTACAATTAGCACTATACCCATTGAATACGTGTCCCAGAGACTTAAATCTTCTCTCTGTACGTATGCTGGTTGAGCCCTGAATCTCAGCAGAGTTGTGGCCAACACTTGCCCTACAGTTCATGGGACCTGCCCAGGACAACTAATAAAATGATGATGATGGACAACCTCCATCTCAGAAAACAAAGACTATCTACAACTTCCATCTGCCTCATAAGATTTATGTCCCCTATCAATCTGAAGCAGAACAGGCATCACCACTCCAAAATTCTTAAGATTGAGGAATAAACAAACATAATTGGGGCATGCAACCATGAACCAAAGTAGTCTTATCATTGTAGTAATGGAAGAAATTGTAACAATGATATAAAGACAGTGGTTAATAGAGGTTCTGAGGTGGGGGAAAGAATAGGTGGAATTGTTCTGCATGATATTGCAATAAGGGTACAGTTCATTATACATTATATCAACACCTATAAAATATTCCTATGTAGTGAAAAGTGTAAACTATAATGTAAACTATAGACCTTG
>JAQZBX010055208.1:0-18477 GCA_029593785.1 Cabassous unicinctus | reverse complement strand
ATGGTGAGAGATGCAACAAAGCAGGGAGCAGAGGTTCCCGGTGCCTCTTAAAGAGGATGAGCAAGACAGCGAGCTGACCAAGATGACACAACAAGAGACACAAGAAAAACACAATGAGAGACACCACAAAGCAGGGAACGGAGGTGGCTCAAGTGGTTGGGCGCCTCCCTCCTATATCGAGGGTCCCAGGTTTGGTTCCTGGAGCCTCCTAAAGAAACGAGGAAGCTGAAAACAGACACAGGAGGTGCAAGCGGAGAGGGGTTGGGGAGAGGTAGATAGATAAAATAAGACTTTAAAAAAAAGTTCCGGTTCAATCCGTGTTAGTCTCTCTGTAAAAGAGATGAAAAACCTCCTACATATTGGGAGCTGGAAAGGGTCTGATCCATCATCCAGCTTTACTTTCTCATTTTAGAGATGGAAAAAAAAATTGAATTCCTTTGAGATCACAAGACTGGTCCCAGGTCACATGGCTCCTTTGTAACAGAGCTGGGATTGGAAGCCCAGAGTCCTAACCGGCTTCCTCTCTTGACTAAGCCACAGCACCTCCACAAGTAATCTCCTGTCAAAGCTTGTGTCAAGCTCAGACTTGGAAGAAATCAATGTCGTTGGGCACTACCTGGGGGCTTAGTGGAGAGAGCACAGGCATCGGAGTCAGCGGATCTAGGTACTAATCCCAGCTCTCCCACTCCCTAGTATGGAGAACTGGGTCAAGTTTTGACTCTCTTGGGGCCAGTTTTCCTCACCTATAAAATGGGGATCATTTTACTCATCCCACAGGAATATTGTCAGGGTGTTATAATGATGCTAAGATATACATAATTGTTGTTCAATAACAGAAAAGAAAGTTTCCTGGTTGCAATAAATAATAGTTCCCTCCTTCCCCATGCTCAAATTTTGAAGCTGATTTGGTTTTGGAGTTATGTAGTGCCCTCATGTCCGCAGCTGGAACCTGAGGCTTCCTTTTGCCTCTTCCCAGACCTCAAGGTGGATGACCCTGCACAGAGCTCAGGTATCATCCTGGGAGCCTGTGGAGTGCCTGTCAGGCTCGGGGCAACTCAGCTGAAACAGGTCACTTCCTATGATTTGTGAAATCTACTCGGCCTATGAGCCTGCGTTTATTAAGTGTCTACTCTGTGACTCCACCATAGGCTGGGCAACAGAGAGTGAAGGGGGCTGGGATGCACAGAGAAACTCCTCAGGCCAGGACACCTCTGAGGTCATGGGGCACTGGCCTGATGACCCCAGAGACAACCTGCCTGTTGATAGTCTTTTGAGGGTGGCAGGGAGGCCACTGGCCTGCCCCTCTTGGCAGTTCTGCCTTGAAACCTCATACGATGAAAATTGCCTGGGCCTGCACTGTGAAAGACATTCTTTCCTTGTTGGGTCCTTCATGCCCTAAATCTTGACATCTGAGCTCAATTCCTAGTAATTCACTTCTTCCTCAAAGAAATCTTTATGAAATTCTATCTTTCTCAGCCTGGATAGGACCCCTCCTCTTTCTACTCTACCTGCCCCCGTCTGAATCCTAAATCTCCTTCAAAGACTGCCCAGCCCATACCCATCCTCCTTCAGGAAGGCTATGCATGGTCTGTCCACTCATTTTGCACTGAGCAGAGGTCATCTTGCACATTCTCAGACTCTAACCCGTCCTACAGATACTGCCAACATACCACCAATCCTTCACCTCAGAGGGCTGACCACCTCGTTGAAAACAGACGTCAACTACATTTCCTTTAAGACAGGGGTCTTATCTCATCTTATTCCTCCGTAGCACTGTATCTGGAGACTTTTGACTGCATCAAACAATGATGTTTAAAAAACAAAAAACAAAAGACCATGTTTTATTTCACATAAAATGGGGTCTTGAGGAAGGGCAGTTACAGGGTTGCTAAGTGTACCAGTTAACTTTTGCTATGGAATGAACCAGTCCAAAACAACAGCTGTTATCTTTTAGCTCCCGATTCAGCAGGTCAGCGATCTAGGCTGGGCACGGTGGGGCGATTCCGGTCTCTGCTGTGTGTCCTCATGCAGCTGTGGTCAGCTGGCGCTGCTTCTGCAGCTGGATGCTGGGTGCCTAGGGAGCTGTGGGTGCCCTGCATCTGTCTTTCACAGTAGGTTCGCCTGGGCTTTTTCCTATTGTGGACACAGGGGCCCAAGAGTGAGAGCAGAAGCATCAAAACTTCTCGAGGCCAAGGAACTGGCACAGCCACTTTTTCAAAAATATTTATTTTTAAAGAAGCTTTAGATTACATAAATGTTACATAAAAAATATAAGGGATTCCCATATGCCCCACTCCCTCCCCCTCTCACACTTTCCCATATTAACAACATCCCTCATTAGTGTGGTAAATTTGTTACATTTGATGAACCCGTATGGAAGCATTGATACTAACCATGGGCTACAGTTCATGTTACAGTTTCCACTTTGCCCTGCACAATTTTGTAAGTTATGACAAAATATACAATGGCCTATATCCATCACTGCAATATCATGCAGGACAACTCCAATGCCCCCAAAATTCCCCCATATTACACCTATTCTTCCCTCTCTCATCCCTCAGAATCTCTGGTGGTCACTGCCTTTACATTAATGATAAGAGTTCTTCCATTGCTAGAATAATAATGTCTATAGTAGAATAATAATAAGAGTACTTTAGTCCACTGTTCGTTCTCCAATCTTGAGGATTTTGGGATGGTGATGCCTACGCTGCTTCTAATTGAGAGGGGGCTTAGATCCCATGGGACAGATGGATGGGACTATCTTGCTTGCAGTTGCAGACTCTCTCTGTTCCTTAGGATGGGTGTTGACCATCGTTATCTCCTTGTTAGTTGTCCTGGGTGAATCCAATGAACTGGAGAATAGGTGTTACAACTCTGTTGAGATTCAGGGCCCAACTGGCACATGGACAGCCCAAAGATTTAAGTCTCTTGGACATAAACCTATCAAAGCTGGTACTAACTATAGGTTCAAATAGAAGGGGCAGAAGAGCCATGTGTAGGGAAACCACAAATGAGTCCAACTCTCTCATACTGGGGAGCATAAATTCCCAAGTATGGACCACTGGTAGGATGCCAAACTCCTGAGCTGTGTGCCCTGCATATAGTGTCTGGATATCTCTAGAGCCCTCAGGAGCTCTGCTATTTGAGGCACTGTTTATTGTGGCAGTCAATGAGATCCTGCTGAGACTTGCATAAGTGTAACCTCTGGAATTACCTCCTGACTCACTTTGAAATCTCTTAGCCACGAAAACTCATTTGTATTTCCCATTTCCCCCTTTTGGTCAAGGTCTTTTTTCAGATGCATTGCTAGTTGGTACTTGGTAATAATCCCCTGGTACCAGGGAGGCTCATCCCTGGGAGTCATGTCCTACACCGGTGGGGAAGGTAGTGGCACAGTCACTTTTCCTGCATACTATTGCCTAAAATAAATCACCAGGTCACCCATGATGCAAGAAATGGGGAAATAGACTCCACCTCTTTATGGAACAACCTTCGAAGTCACATTGCAAAGAGCGGGATGGAGAATTTGAATCATTTTTACAATCAGTCTACCATACTCAATGATGCTGGTACTCACAGGATTCTATTCTCTGGGCTTCACTCGGCCCTCCCTTCAAGCTTGCAATGTGTCAGGAGCTATTCCAAGCATTCTGTCTGCACAATATCTGAAGGTAGGAAGGGTTGAATCCAAGAGTAAAGACAACTTTCCTAGGTATCTCCCATCAGACTTGCCTTAGGCCAGGGGTAGTTCCCTTGCCCATCCTAGCCAATCTCACAGAAGGGGAAGGATTACCATTATTGGCTTAGATTCAGCTAGAGTCTCCCATGGAGCTGAGACTCAGTTTCCCTAAAGCTTTTGGTCGTGAACAAAACTGTGTCTCTGAGAGCAAAGAAGCAGGGACAGGGGATGGAACTGGGTTGGTAACCAGCAGGGTGTGCAGGAAGCAGCTTACACAGTGTCTTGCACCCATTTATTATTTCTTTCATTGACATTTATTAAGTCTACTATGTGCCAGGCCCTGGAAAAACAAAGTTGAGCAGAACTTTAATAATTTGAGGAAGGAAATCACATGTAGATGGCAGATACAAGTAAACCAGCTCCAGAACAAAGTGGTAAGTGGTAGAGGTGTAGAAACATTGTTGGGACTTTTTACTTCAGGGCCAGGGACTCAAGATTACCCGGATCCTGCCCCTGCTTTTCATCACTCATCACCACTGAGCTCTGACTGAGGGAGCTATGGGCAAAGACCAAGGCAGGTATCAAAGCACAACTTTATTACTGTCTGAAGCAGCCCCAGTTACCCGCAGTGCAGGGTTAACTAGTAAAAGGCAGAGTTGGAATGCATAGCTCAGGGCTGCAGGCCAAAGGGCGAGTCTCTTACTCTAGCTTACCTTGGAACCAAAGTCTGGGGCCAGCTCTCTTAGGGGTGACATGGGGGATGGAGAGAGAGAGACAGAAAGAGAGCGAGCAAGACAGCAAGCGTGCCCAAGGTGGCTCTCATAGAGCTGGCATCACATGGACAGAGAGGAAAGGTACTCTGAAAGAGGCAAGGAACTGAAAAGTGAGCTGGTTATAAGGGCTGATTTTGGGCAGTGAAACTCTGTTAACTAGCAAAATGTCACCCAAGGAATGTCTCTTATCTAGACCATTGGGATTAGAAATTAAGCCCCTCTTGGGGGCTGGATGGGAAACCCTTAAGGAAGTAGAGGGGGTGGAATCTGCAGTAATGAATACAGTAGAGGTATGTAGCAGGGACTCTGATTGGGTAAGGGAGGCAGGACAACAAATTCTTGGGGCTGGCGGGGTCAGGGAAGGCTTGCCAGAGAAGCTGACCTGTCAGGTGGATCTTGGAAGATAATAGCCAGAGTTTACAAGGTTGAAAAGAAAAGTCTTAGAAGGAAGAGCTTGGGGTTGGAAAATGTGATGGTGTATTCAGGGAACTGGGAGCTTGGGACACATGGGGTGGGAGAATGGGAGCAGGGGAGACTGAAAGTATTGGACTGTGAAGAGCCATGGAGTTGCTAGAAGATGGATTCATTCTGAAGGCCATGGAAACAGGCAAGAGTTTCTATCACAGGCATGATGTGCTCAGATCACACTTGGGAATGATCCCTCTGGCTCAAGTGAGGGCAGGCGTGGGAAAGAGACTAGGGAAGGCGGACCCCATGAGAGCGGTGGGAGGAGGGGTGGGAGCTGTGAGGGAGCCCCCTCCCCCAGTTGGAGAAATATTTGATCACGGACATTGTTTATAATTGCCGACACATGGTGAACACAAAAAGCAGCCCACCTTTTGGTCAGTTCTGTTATGGTATTGAAATCCTCCACGGACAATGCACCCCTTTATTGCCCGTGCACGGCAGAGCCCCTCACCTGCCCTCAGCTGCCGCCCATGGGAGGCCTGTAGAGGGATCCAGCCAGCAGAGGCTACAGTCACCTGCTAGTAGCTCACGGGTGGACGGGCAGAGCGCGGGCCCCGCAATTCAGAGGAGAGTTTTTAAAAGAACCTTTGTACTTGAGGTGCTGCGCCAGGTTACAGAGACCTACGGGAACGGGGGAAATGCGCACGCGCACTGGAAGGGCGGGGTTGTCATCATCCGACGGGCGCCAGGGCCGGAGGGTCTCAAATTCCACAGCTAGCGCCACCCTGGTTTCCTCTCGACGCTCCCCGGGAGCTGGATCTCCCTCGGGCTGCTTGGAGCGGGTGGTAAGGAACAGTGCCCCATTTGTTCCTGGAACTTCCTCTATAAAATATTCAGGGCTGCCAGGAAATCGTCAAGTGGAGATGTTTGGCAAATAGATTTATTCAGAAGCAAACCGAAAGCTCTGCCTGCCTGCCTCGGTTCCCCCAGGCTTTTATAGGCAGTGCCTGCTCCCTGCCCTGGGTGGCCCCACTGGAGGCCGCCGGGCATGGTTCTGGGCCATGTTATTTGGAGAGTAGAGATGGAGGACAGCAAGCGCTCTTTCCTTGACCTCTGATTGCTTTTCAAAAGCAGCCTAAATGAAATGTGATATTATGGTCTGAGGGACTCAGCTGCTTCTACAAACTGGGAAAATTTATTATATCCTTTTGCTATTGACCTGCTGTCTGGCTCTGAATAGAGCATATAACCGATCTGTTGTACCTCAGTTTCTTGAGAGGGCTATTGGGTCACTTTGAAAACTGACAAACACAAAATAAATTGCACATAGAATGTCATGACATAGGTAAGTGTGCACAAATCATTTTATTTGGCTATAAGAAACCAAAGATGATTTAGTGGAAGCACTAAACCCATTATTTCCTTTGTCTTAGATCTGCATTTATGTGTAATTCATATCCAGTTTATATAGTTTTAGGCAATGTCAATATTTGCAATTATCCAGTTAATTTCAACAATGAAATAAACTTTGAATAATGCTTTGGGGATTGTATGATGCTGATTGACATTTGACATTACTCAAATGAGCCAACACTTGTTTTTCAGATATTGATCCTTGCTTGGAAATTAGAGAAAATGTTTTTATTGAGGTGACTTCCTTCACCCACTTTATACTAAGGCTCTGTTAGCACTTTTCATATGCTTGGCTTCAAATCAGAGCTAGCTGCAGGAAGTTTCTGATGGTCGTTTTATATCAACTGCTAGCGAACCCAAGCCCAATGAAAGAATTCTGTGTGTGAGGGCAGAATTCAGAATTCTAAGTCTAGATCAGAAGATAGTATGGTGCAGTGGGGAAAATGTAGGCTTTGAAGACTTTTGATATCCTTGTTCTGTCGAGCTGTGTGATCTTGGGCGAATTACTTAACTGCATTGGAGCCTCAGTTTTCTCATTTGTGAAAAAGAAAATAATGCCTATCTCAAATGATTGTTGAAATTGTTAATGAGATAATATACTTAAAATGCCTTGCCCACACATTGTGCTTAACACAATGCAGATATTATTACAATTAGGCTATAGAACTTAGGTGTTGGTGGTTCTATAATTAATTGGGTCTGGTTAACTTTCTTTTCATTAAGTGACAAAATCAGACTCAACCCAACTTAATAAAAAAAGGGAGTTGTTGTTGTTTTTAAAAACTCATATAATTTCATCTAAGCCTGGACTTCAGGTACAGATTGTTCCAGGGGACAAAAAATTTCCAGCTCTCTTAGTGCAATTCTGTTCTCCTTATTGGCTTCAAGATAGTGGCAAGATAGCTAGTAACTCCAGAGTCCCAGGTTCCTGAACAGTAAAAAGAGAGTGCTTTAGGTGGCCCAATGAAATCCATGATCTGATTTTCATTAGTCAGAATTCAATTGCATGCTCATACGTGGGCCAATTATTGGGCCAGGGGAATGGCATTCCCTGATTCGACGTATCTGGGTCACATGCACCCCCTCGGAACCAAGGGTAGAGTCCATTTTACCCAAAGCACAATGACTGAGCATGGTGTGAAGACGGTTTCTCAAGAGGAAAATTGATGCTTTGTAACCAAAAGAAGGAATAAAATGGATGTTGGGTAGCCAAAAAAGTAGACCCTCCCAAACAAATAAAAGTAGCCAAAAGTAGCAAATATCTACTACTATCAGATTCTTCTCTGGCCTTTTTAGCAAGAGAAAGATACCATAGTTTCTTAGATAAATCAACACCGAAATAGAGGGAGGAACAATGTGCTGCCTCAGATTTTAAGATTATAGAATTAGCAAAGAATGTTTTTGCACAATTCTTTTTACTAGTACTTTTTTCAAAATTGTAATAGCTTTATTGTTTTATTCTGATTATTAAGGCAATATATGCATAAAACTATATAGAGGAAAATAAAAGCCACCAGTAATCCCACAATTGAGAGATAACACCTTTTGACATCTTGGTTTAATCATTCTGGATTTTTTTCTATGTATGTGTGTGGGTATATATGTGTATGTGTACATGTGTGTGTGTTGGGCATATAAAATACTTAGTTAAAAATAAAACCACACTTAAAATTATTTTATCTATTTTTTCATTTCATAATATTTCTGGACATCTTTTCATGTTAATAAATATAGATCTTAAAAATTATAATTTTAAGGCTGCATAGAATTATGTTCAACAGAAATACCATAACTATTTAGTCACTTTTCTATTAACCCAATTTTTCACGATTCTCAGCAATACTCTGATAAATATCCTCACATGTACATGATTATCTCTTGTCTCTTATCTAATGATTCTTGTAATAAATTCCTAGAAGTGGAATTGCTGTGCTCAAGATTATGCAGACCTTAATGATTTTGACAGGAATTACTAAAATCCCTCCCGAAGATTGCACGTTGCTGAGAAGGGTTGTCAGATAAAATACAGGACACCAGATAAATTTGAACTTCAGATACACAATAAATAAATTTTTACTATAAGTATGTCCCAAATATTGCAGAATTATTGGGTATTCAAATTTAGCTGACCATCCTGTATTTTTGTTTGCTATATATGGCAATCCTAGGACTGGGTATGACGCTCAGTTCACAAACCCAAAAGAGTCCCTGTAGCTTTGTGACCCGGCTGGGAGCCTGTGAGTTGGGTCCAGCACCTTGTGCACCAGGCAGCCATCTCCCAGGTGGTGTGTGGGTCTCTGCTCTTTTCCAACAGCTGACCTCTGATCTTTTGAGCGACAGGGGCAATCCCTGCCTCTCAAATATTACAAGCGTTCTTCTCTTCTTGTTGCTTTGAAACACATCCCCTAGCCCAGGCTCTCAGGGAGCTCAGGCTGAGAACAATAAAGTTTGTGAGTTGAACTCAAAAGCTTAAGAAACTTAATTTAAAGAACTTTGATCTCCATACATTGGATATTTATTTTATTAAAACATTGTATCTTCTGAATAATCTTACCTGTCCACAAAAGTCCTCTTGAGGGAACATAAAAAGTACACATTCACATATATGGAGATGTGCAGAGAAAAAACACTGGACATGTATATATTAATAACAATTATCATCAGTTAACTGCTCCTGAGCCCTGTGGCCTTATCAAACATTACCTGAAATCCTCCCACTGTCAGGGAGCTTCAGTTATTATTATTTCCATGTATCGGATGATGCTATCCAGTAAGTTACTGGACTAAGGCCATCTAACCAGTAGTTGATGAAACTGGAATTTAAAACCAGGTCTGTATGGCTCCAAAGGCAAAGTGTTGTTTGTTTGTTTTTCTGGGTAGAGGGGTTATGCATGATTTTTAGTTTCTTTTTTTATAGTTTTCTTCAGTGCCTGAATTCTTTACACTGAGTGTGCATTTTTTTAGAAGCAGAAAATAATTATTTCCATCTTGAAAAATTGTAATGGATGTTTTGTGGAAATTAAAAGACAAACAGGTAGAAAAATATCATCAGCTTACACAAGAGTGTTTCTGTCACCAGCCAGCACTGAGTATTCTAGTTGGGGGGATGGGGGACGGCTGATAATTTGATGGGTATAACATGGTATCTTGCTGAATTTGCATTTCTTTGGCAATTATAACATATGTGTGCTTTTAAAGAGAATGCTGAACAGCACCAAGCCTTGAGAGTGCCCTGAAAATGTATCTTTAGGTGTCTGAAACTTAACCTGTGGCCCTAAGCTTGTGGCATGCCACTTCTCCACCTCTCTGGGAATGCACAGGACCTTGGTGACATAGTTAAGAGGAGCAGAAAATTTTCCCAAGCTCAGAGTTTTAAGAAATGCCACATTCCCCATCACTCACAGAGACAGCAGAATGGTCGCGAAACAGCTGTTGACCCTAATTCCAAAACAGTAACTGGAGCAGCACGTCGTGTAGACGACGACACCAAGATGGTTGGGGCACATCCCGAGTCCAGCAAGAGGCAGAACTGTTCAGATTCTGCCCCCAAACTTCCCCTGTTGATGTGGCATGGCCTAAGTTCTGGGCAACGGAGTCCATTTAATAAAGATGTGGCCCCAGTACCTATTGCCAGAGGCTGATATTGGGGGTGAAAGACTGGGTCTTCTAAAAGTACATGCAGGGAGTGGATGTAGCTCAAGTGGTTGAGCACCTGCTTCCCATATATGAGGTCCTGGGTTCAATCCCCAGCACCTCCAAAAAACAAACAAACAAAAAAACCAACACTCATGGGGGAGCGGATGTAGCTCAGGGGTTGAGCACCTGCTTCCCATGTACGAGGTCCTAGGTTCAATCCCCGGCCCCTCCTAAAAAAAAAAGGTACATGCAAAAGAGATTCTCACATTTAGTTGTTCAGTTGTATTAGAGTGCAGACATTGATTTTTTTTCTTTTACTCTAAATATACAGAGTTAGGACTCCCCATGACAATTATAGCTTGCGTCTGGAACGGAGTTAACTGAAAGGAAGATAGCATGCTAGTCTTCCTCTTTAGAAGGGACTTAAAGATTATTCGGTTTACAAGCCCAGATAGTTAGAAAGAAAAAAGATGCGTGAGTTTAAATGCATATTCAGCAAAAGGTTAAATTAATGCTGGCTTAGCAGTTTGTCCCTAATTCGGCAAGGATTGTAAACAAGTGGTGTTCAACATTAGATGTTCAAATTTAACCCCCCCGCCAATGCTCCTTCTATGGTGAATTTGGACTTTTGTGCATTAGCCAACAAAAAGTCATTTTCATGGTGGGCCTGTCAGCCAGCCAGCATCACTAAGTTTTCTGTACGGTGATGAATGTGTGATAATTTGGCTCTTTTATTGCATTTTGCCCTTATCTTATAAATGCAAGGGGAAAATAGAGAAATCTATAGCACAAAGCGTAGATGTTAAACTTAATAGAATTGAGACAAGATGCAAATCATTAGGTTTGCTTACAGTGCTGAATCTTTAGCCTGTTCAGATATCCGCTGGAATTCAGCCAACTTTATCTAAGTTGAATTGCGAAGGAAGATAGCAGATTTAAAGATCACATGTGAAGTGCTCGAAATACATCATGGATGATTATGTCTAAAAGATAAAGTGTAAGGAAGAATTTCATAATGTGTTAGCTTCCTAAGATGGAAACCCCACCAACACATAATCTTTTGTACATTTTTCATCAGTACACATTTTCAAGAACTATGTTTGAAGATGGGGACTGCCAGTAAAGAGAGGAGAGGAAAACAGTGGTTTAAAAGAAGGACATGGGAGGCGGCTGTGGCTCAATTGGTTGGGCTCCCGTTTACCATATGGGAGGCCCCGGGTTCAATTCCCAGGGCCTCCTGGTGAAGGCAAGTCGGCCTGCGTGGCGTGATGAGCTGACGGCCCATGTGGCGCAGTGAGCTTGCGCAGCAAGATGACCCAACAAAAGGGAGACAAACAGACACAGAAAAATTCAAAGCAAATGGACACAGCGAGCACAAGCAGCAAGGCGGGGATAAATAAATAAATAAATATATCTTTTTTTTTTTTAAAAAAAAAGAAGGACATACAGTCTCCAAGTCTTAGAATTTTACGGTAGAGATGAGATAGATGAATAAATGTTATTCAAACCGAAGCAATATATATTGGTTATTGCAGTAGTAAAAGGCAATGTTTCAACAAATCATTCAACATATCTATTGAGCTCCTATGCACTGGGGGTGTAATGATAAGTGAAACACAGTGTCTTCCTTTCCTGGAGTTTAGGATTGTGTGTGTTGATGGTGGGGGTAGAGGCAGATGTTAATCCAATAAGCTGACAAAAGTAAAGGTGCAATTGTAACAAGTGTTACAAAGGGTGCTAGGAGGGGAATTTGACTTGATGACCTTTTAGCTGATATTTGAAGGATGAGCAGGAGGTGGCAGAAACAGCATTTCAGGCAGGCAGATGGCCCCGTGGTGGGGGAAATAGGGTGAATAGCAGAGACTGGGGTGACAAGCGGAAGAGCAAGCAATGGGCAAGATTGGTGGGTTAAGGGTATTGTCTTCAGCCTCAGGGCAGTGGGGCCAGGCTTTAAGCAGGAGGGGGTGGGATATGATCAGATCTGTGTCTGGCCACAGGGTAATGGGTTGGAGGGACTGGAGCGACATTTTTGACAACATTTTTGCCAATGTCCAGGTGATGGATGGAACTGGAGCACGGGGGCTATAGTGATGGAGAAGCAGTGTAGAGAATGGATTTGAGAGCCATGGAGGAGGTGAGAGCCTCAAGAGTTGGGGATGGATTGGAGGTAGTGGATTAGAATGAAACAAGTGGATGAGAGAAAGAAGATGACTTCTAGGTTGTAGATAATCCAGTAGTCACTTAATTTTGGTGTGGGAATGGAATATGATTTAGGTGGGGGATGAAAACAGTGAGCACATTTTAAAAATAATTTAATTTTTATTAAAGTAATACAGACACGTGGTTTTGACAAATCAAATAATATATAAGGCTTCTAAGGAGAACCAGCTGGCCCCTGCCTGAGTCAACCACCTTCAATTACTTTAATAGTTTATTCTCTAGTATTTATCATTGGATTTATCAGTAAATGCTTACACTGCTATTTCTGAATTTATTTTTCCATTTAACACATATTTATGAAACACCTACTATGTGCCAGGCACTAAGCATGGATACATTAGTGAACAAAGCAGACAAAATTCCCTGTCTTCATGGAGTTTCATTCCAGTGGGGAGAATAAGCAAGCATTCATATAGACTATAGCTCTAACCATCTCATTACACAGAGGTGGTGATCTATACAGAGATGACTGAGTAATATGGAGAAAAATAAATAGTGGGGGTAGGGTGTGGTGTAGGGAATGGCTGGACAGGAGTGTTGATTATGGGAGTGGGGCCAAGAGGGCTGGCCTTACTGAGGTGATGGCATCTGAGCAAAGACCTGAAAGATGCGAGAAAGTGAGCCCTGTGGATATCTGGGGGAAGGACATATTAGAAAAGGGAATGGCACTTGCAAAGGTCCTGTGGTGGAAGGACATATAACCAGGAACCACAAAGAGGCCCTTATTGCTGGGGCATTAAGGGATGAGGTGTAAAGGCAGAGACACAGATTGTGTAGGGCTTTGCAGGCTGCTATCAGGACTTTGACTTTAACTCTGAGGACTGGGATGTGACATTTTATCTTTGTAAGAAGCCCAATACCATTTCCTCTGCCTCCAATATAAATCCATATTCAGTGTCGACATTGTTATGGCTGTTGAAATATGGCCAGGCAGTGTATCCTGATAACATTTCTTTTCTCTTGTATACACATTATATTAATAACTGCCTCACTTTTACATTTGCTTAATTTTCTGTATATCTATTTATGATTCTTTCCAAATTCTTCAGCAGAATTGGGAAACCCCTCTAATCACCATTTTTCCATGAGGTCAAATGCATCAGGCTCTCTGTTGGTTTCTTTTCTTTCTTTCTTTCTTCTTTTTTTTCCCCCCAGAGCCTTCCATTTTGGAGACTTTTAAAAAAATTATTTATTTTTTATTAGAGACATTGTAGGTTTACAGAAAAATCATGCAGAAAATACAGTTCCCATATACTTTCCCCTCTCCCATGAGGTTTCCCTATTATTAATGCTTTGTATTAGTGTGTTACCTTTGTTATAATTGAAGAAACAATATTTTTATAGTTATACTATTAGCTATAGTACATAGTTTCCATTTGGGTTCACTGTTTGTGTTGTACAGTCCTATGGTTGTTGGTTTTTTTAAAAAATATTAACATATATACAACCGAAAATTCCCTTTTTTAACCACATTCAAACATATGAATTCAATGCTATTAATTATATTCACAATGTTGCACTACCATCACCACCATCCATTACCAAAGCTTTTCCATCACCCCAAACAGAAACTCTGTACTAATTAAGCACTAACTCCCCATTCTCTACCCTGGTATCCTGTATTCTAGTTTCTGATTCTATGAATTTGCTTATTGTAATTATTTCATGTCAATGAGATTGTACAATATTTGTCTTTTCATGTCTGGCTTATTTCACTCAACATGATGTTTTAAAGGTTCATCCATGTTGCTGCATGAGTCGGAACTTCATTCCTTTTTAATGCCGAATAATATTCCATTCTATGTATGTGTATATACCACATTTTGTTTATCCATTTAACTGTTGATGGACATTTGAGTTGCTTGCATTTTTTTTTGCCAATTGTGAATATGCCGATACGAGCATTAGTTTGTAAGTACATGTTTGAGTCCCTGCTTTCAATTCTTTTGGGTATATACCTAGAAGTAGGATTGCTGGGTCATATGCAATTCTAAACGTTTTGAAGAACTGCCAAGCTGTTTTCCACAGCACTGTACCATTTTACATTCCCAACAACAATGAAAGAAAGTTCCTATTTCTCCACGTCCTCTCCAACACTTGTTATTTTCCATTTGATTTTTAAGTAGCCATGCTAGTAGGTGTGAAATGGTACCTCATCATGGTTTTGATTTGCATTTCCCTAATGGCTAATAATGTTGAGCATCTTTTCATGTGCTTTTTGGCCATTTGTGTATCTTCTTTGGAGAAATGTCTATTCTAATCTTTTGCCCATTGTCTTTTTGTTGTTGGGTTGTAGGATTTCTTTATCTATTCTAGATATTAAACCCTTATCAGATATGTAATGCCCAAATATTTTCTGTCATTCTTCAGTTTGTCTTTTTTAGTTTCATGATGAAGTCCTTTGATACACAAAAGTTTTTAATTTTGATGAAGTCCCACTTATCTAATTCTTCTTTTTTTTTTTTTTGCTCGTGCTTTTTGTGTAAAGTCAAAGAAACTATTGACTAACACAAGGTCCTAAAGTTGTTTCTGTATATTTTCTTCTAGAAGTTTTTAGTTTGGATTCTTATATTTAGGTCTTTGTTTAGTTTTTGTATATAATGTGAGGTAGGGGGTTCCCCTACATTCTTTTGCAAATGGATTTTGAGTTTTTTCAGGACCATTTGTTGAAGAGACTATTCTTTTCCCATTGAGTGAACTTGGCACCCTTGTCAAAAATCAATTGGTTGTAGATGTGAGAGTTTATTTGTGTACTCCCTATGAAGTAGACTTTCACTCTTTACTGGGAGCTCTATTGTATATTTTAAAGGAGGTAATCCTTTGCCTCAAGCCTCTTTGACTCTATTGTTTCTTACACTGCTTTAGTTATCTGCAAGCTGCTTCTGCCTGTAGTGCAAGTCCTGAGATTGCAAACCAGAGATAAGTTTCCTGGTTCAGTCTTTCAGGCTGCCACTTGATAGACTGACACTGTAATACAGACACCACAGTATGTGCATAGGAGTTGGTCTGCTGCCTATGGAACAGGACCAGGGACCCACAATGGGAGCACAGGCTGGCTCCACACCATGCTGGAAAGGGGGTGGGGGGAGGCAGCAAAGGCACCATGAACTTGTCCTACTGTTTTTTAACATTTTCTTTTTTTAAAAAACAATTTATTGAAGTATATCATTCATACATGAATATACATAAACAATAAGTGTTCAGTAAACATTGTGAACTTACGAAACAAACATGCGTAACATCATACAGGGTTCCCACATATCACCCCACCATGAATACTTTGCATTGTTGTGAAACATCTGTTAACAAATTATGAAAGAGTATCGTCAAAGTTTTACTACTGACTATAGTCAGTATCTTACTCCCCTATACATTTTTCTTAAGGATCTACTTATTTATTTACTTTTATCCATTTTTACCCCCCTCCCACTTTTAACATTTTCCTGATTGGGCACATCCCCAATTACTCTAACCCTTTAGCTCTTTTGCAGAGTTTTGAGGAAGATGGCTCTGCCAGTTTTTGCTTGTTGTTTAAAGGTTCTGTGGGGGAATGGAACCCCGAAGCATCTTATGCTGCCATCTCAGTCGACCAGAAGTCTGGAGCTTTCCATTCTCCGACTCCGTTGTTGCCTCCTTATTTTCAGCTTCAGCACAGCTGTTGTGCTGGGAATTCATTTCCTTTCTCTCCTGTTTTGGGTCTCTGTTTTCCTGGACTATATGTTTTCTTCTTTCTTGGTTCATTCCTTTGTTCATTTTGGTGGGGAAAATCCTAAGAAAGGTTAAATGGAGGTACATTTTTGAAACTCTGAATGCTTAAAGATTCCTTTTTCAGTTCTTAAATTTCATTAATGATTGAATGGATATAGAATTCCAAGATGTCTATCATCTTTCCTCAGAATTTTGCACTTTGCTCTACTGCTTCTTAACTTTCAATCGTGCTGTGAGAAGCTCAGGCTGGTTTCTTTGTATGTGACCTTTTTTCCTTCTGGAAGCTTTTAAGATCTTCTTTTTATCTCTATTGCTTTGCAATATCAGGCAGGTGCCTTAGTGTGGATGTGTTGGGCATAGTGTTGCTAGAGAAAGTATAGGACACCCATTAAATTTGAATTTCTGATAAACTATGAGTAAGTTTTGCAATATTTGGCACATATTTATACTAAAAGAGTACTCATTGTTTATGTGAAATTCAAGTTTAACTGGGCCTCCTTTTTTGTTTTAGTTTTAGTTTGTTTATGCTATACTGGCAACCCTAGAACTTGGGCTTTTCAGTCTGGAGACTTATACTTTCAGTTTGGGGAAATTTTCAAGTATTACTTCTTTTCCTTTAAATTAAAACATTAATGTAAGTTTAAAAGGATAAACTATTTCCACAAGCTTATAAGCAAAAATAACAGACCCCTGCCCTTCTCAGGAATGGTCTCTTTCAACTCTTTAGTTCTTTATTCTAGGTTTGCCACTGTATTTCTCAATAATGCACTGACATTGCTACGATCAGTTTTTTAAGTTTTAGAAGACTTGACTGCTTACTATGGAAGATAAAGATTTGGCTTTCTTACACCACCCACCATTACTCCCCACAATACAGACACACACCCTTTTCAACCCACTTGCTATTTTCCCCTCCTCCCAATAGGTGTATATGTCGTGATATTTATCAACTCAGCTTGCAATGTGACCTTATTATGACTGTGTAAATATTATTCCTTATTGAGCCACCTGGTGTGCTGTGCTATAATTACATTTCCTTTCTTTTACTACTTTTAATTTTCCTCTGGAATTATTAAGTATCTTCTTTTTTTAATGCTTGATTTTCAATATACCTGTCACTAATTGATCCCCACAAAGAGTGTGGGATTCAATAAACTTCTCACCAGAAATGTAAAACTCCTGTCAATCAATTCAGTACACAGGCTGCCTTTCACCTTCATTTTGACTTCCTGGGGGCTTTCTGTTCCACCCTGGTGTAGACTGGGGGCTGTCTAGGCTTCCGCATGACTGCCCATCCTGGGATATCCCTTCACTATATGAAGGGGTTACCTACACTTCTCTGCTGTGGGTAGGTTCCTGTGTGGGTGGGTACAACATTTTAGGTTGAAAATCACCTTACCACAAAGTTACCTTTGTAACTCCATGAAAGAATTCTCTAGTTGCCTGCCTGGTCTGTATGTGCCCGGCTGATAGCATTCTGGGAGCTGAGATGGTAGAGGGTCTCACTATGCAGCAGGTGGGCACTCATCACAGTGTCCCACCCCTGTTTTATACTGTACCAGGTGGCTTTGGGGCCAGGCTTTTCAGTCCCAGTTTCTCCAGAGGATAAACTTCTCATCTTTTGACAGGCTGGCAGAGGTGTAGGTGCTTGGTATGTGGAGTTGGGGAGGAGACCTGGATGGATGTGTCTCACTGAAACTAAGTTTTAGCCCTGCCCCTCAATCCCCTTCCTTGGGACCTGTTGCTGCAACTCCTGAGCCTTTATGGGTTCTCTGGGAGTAAGTCAATTTTGTCTCATCAGCCCCTCATCTGCAGGCACTCAGGTTTTTTTTTTGTTTTTTTTTTTAAAGATTTATTTATTTATCCCCCTCTTGCTGCTTGTGCTGCTGTGTCCATTCGCTGCATGTCTTCTCTGTGTCTGCTCATCTCCCCCTTGCTGTGAGGTCTTGCCGCATCAGCCCACGAGCCGGCCTGCCCTCACAAGGAGGCGCCGGGAAGCGAACCCGGGGCCTCTCATATGGTAAACGGGTGGGCTATCCATTGCGCCACACCCGCTTCCTGCCGTGAGGTTGCTGCATCAGCCCACCGCACCGCTCAGGCTGGCGTGCCCTCACAAGGAGGCCTTGGGAAGCGAACCCGGGGCTCCCATATGGTAAACGGGGGCTCTATCCACTGAGCCACACCCGCTTCCCGGCACTCAGGTTTAAACTCTTGTCCCTCTCCAAGGTCAGATGCTTTTCCATCAGTTGTTTTTCTATCATCCACAAATTGATTTTTAATTACATTCCTCATTTATTTATCTTTGTAACTTTACCCCCCTCCCCCTTTTAAAATTTTCTTTACTGTTCTTTAAGTAGGATTTCAGGAGGGAGCCCTCCCAAAATCTATGTGGAGGTCAGATGGACTTCCCTAATGATTTTTTCTTTAGGCTGATGTAAAAATCATGATTAATTCCATGAGGACATGTAAAAAACTGTAGGTGGAACCATAGCCCTGGGTTAAAACCCACCATGTGTAATTTACATTTGTATCATGAGAACCAAGTATAATGCAGACTCTCGGCATTTGGAAGTTGTAACCTGACACAGCCCAAAAGCTGTGAATGCTGAAGTGCTTGTACAGGCTTCTCCCCAGGTGTGT